>JBBYHO010068267.1:0-47459 GCA_038382025.1 Adansonia gregorii
AACAATATTTTTTAAAGCTTATGATATGATTTACTTTTTGATAAATTAATATTTTATTATATATAGACCTATTCAAGGGTCGGGCTACCCACTCAGTCCAATTAGGTCTGGCCCAGCTTCTTATAATTTTATATTAGACTAACCAGACCCGACTTGAAACAAGAATTTTAAATTAACATATTTTATTTAAATTTAATTATAATATATATAATATTAATAAAAATTATTCTTTAATGTGATAAACAATAATTCTAGCTTAAATAGACAGGGCTAGGCACGTTAAATAAAGGCTTGGGATTGAGATTTTAAAAAAATTTAGATTGTGGCTCAGCCCAACCCATGAGCAAATTTAATCATATTTAAAATATAAATTACGTTTTAAATATTTAATTAAATTATTAAAAGAATATTAAAATAAAATTCATTATTAAAGTTTTTGATTTATAAAAAAAATATTTAATTATAATTTTTTCATATTTATTTTTAGTATTAAATTCGAATTCGGGTTCAAGTTGGGCTTGGGTCAGGTTTTTTCAGGTTCGAATCATTTCGGATTCGAGCCATTAATTTTTTGATCAATTTGAGTTCGAGCTCAGATTTTTTCGAATAAATTCTCGAGTTTGAATTCATTTTGTAAAAGTTAGGTTCAAAATTATGAGTGAATGTACTCACAAAAATTGTACGTAAAACCACTCATATTCCATTCTTTCAATGAATGGCTTCGGTAATAATAAACTCTTTTATTTTCTTAAATAAAAACTCATTTCCATTTACTACTATTAGAGTTATGCCCTGCTTCGCTAAGATTTATTTATTTTTATTTTTATTTTTATAAATTTTAAATATTTTTTATAAAAAATTAATTTTAAATTAAATTTTATTAAATAATAATTATGTATTTAAAATTAGGCATAGATTTCAAATTTATTGACAAGTAACTTATAAATGAATTACTTTAAGTGCACCATTTAGAAATAAAATAATAACTGATTTTTTTTAAATTTTTATAACTTATTTTAAATTAAATTTTATTAAATAATATTTATTTATTTAAATATTGTATTTAGACTCGAGAACAAAATCGATTCATGAGTTAACGTATAGATTAATCACTTTAAATACATAATTTTAAAATAAAATAAAAATAATTAATAAAATAAAATAATTTTTAAAATTTTTAACTGATCCACTTGGATAAAAGTCTTGAATTAATCTGTGAGTTAATATTTAGATTAATCTTTTGTAAAATGTATTTAAAATTAAAATGAAAGAAATAATAAAATAATTTTTTTAATTTTTTTAAGCAAGTTTGATATTGATTCTAAATTGATTTACGAGTCAATATACACGATGACCTTTTAAATATATCATTTTAAAATAAAATACAAATAATTAATATAATAAAAATTTTTAAAACTTTGTCCCAAACAAATACCTATTATGGATTCTAAATTAACATGCATGTCAACTAGTAGATCAACCTTTTTAAATAGATTATTTAAAAATAAAAGTAATTAATTAATTATGATAAATTTTAAAAAATAAGATAAATTAAAATAAACATAAAATTATGTAAAAATAATTAAAATAATATAATATAATATAAAAAATAAATTAAACACGAAACAAATATTTATCATAATTGTATGAGTCAATTAAATAAAAAAATATTATTTAAAAACATAATTAAAAAAACTTATTTTAGAGTGAGCCAAATAAAGATATTAGATTCACCAACGAGCAAGCACACAAACCAACTTTTTAAATTATATTATTTAAAAATAAAATAATTTTTTTTAATAAATAATAAAAAATAATTAAAATATAATATTATATATATAAATAAAAAACACATGAAAAATCGCATGAAAATAAGGACAAAATTTTTTTCTCCTTCCTTTCTTTCTCTCTCCTCCCTTTTTCTTACTTCTTTTTTTTTTCGTTTTTTTCTCTCCCCTTCCCTCCCATTCTCCGTACACCAAAAAAAAAAAAACATTCGCCAGCTGGAGAACGTTGAAGAAAAATACCTTCTACAATACTACCCCACCTCCTCCGTATTTTAAAAATAAAATTAAGATAGTATTACACCGTTGGTAGAGGATATCTATTTTTCTTTTCTTTTATAATTTTTTTTTCATAACTTAAAAACTTTTTCTGAGCATTTACTTTTGCGCTCACGCAATTTTGAAAAGTAGCATAATATGTGTTATTGCTTTTATCTTTGAGCTGCAGGACCTGATTCCTTGGCTTGGCTCTGCCATGCGACTACAATTTCTTACAATTATTTTTCTTTTTTTTTTATTTTTCAGAAATTGTTTTTATCAACGTGCGAACATGGCCAGGTGACAGAAATGTGACACCTGACCCAGATATCGTGACATGTAAGGAATCACAAGCTGGATGTCGTTTTCTTTTTTAACTATTTAGCGAGATAATCAAAATATTAATTAAAAATAATCATAAAAATAAAAAAAATTTAAAAACTTATGTTGAATGATTAAATTTTATGATTAGTTTTGAATTATGATTCGATTCAAAATTGTAAAAACTTAATTTTTTTAAAAAAATAGAGGTCTGTAATGGAAGCAGAGGATTCGAGTTTGATTTTTTTTTATAATTAGAGTGACCGAACAGATTTGGTGATTATATTTATACGGTTTTAAAGTTTTCTCTTATTATCACTGTATCAATTTTCAAAAAAAATTTTCTCTACCTACAAACGTAAGTCATATTGACTTAATCATGTAAATCTTATACGTTTTTATTTTTTTGTTTTAATCTTTTTATTTTATTACATTTTTTTTAACCAGTTAAATAGTTAACAAATAATACTTATAGCAATTTTGTACAAATATTGTGAATCAAACGATGTTAATTTAATTAAAAATTATATAAAAATAAATTTTAATTATAATAATAAAATAAAATAAAAATATTTAAATTTTATTTTAAAAAATTCATATCTATTATAAAGAAGCTATTTACTTAGAAAATTAACTTTTTTTCAGTTTGAATTTATTTTTTTAAAAAATAATCTTTTAAAAATATATTTTCTCATCTATATAGTAATTCTTATAAATTCTCTATCGCCCGAATTCTCTACTTCTTTCGAGAAAACCAAAATTAAAGAAGAGAAGTATCAACTTGATCAAGTTTTTTAAATAAAAAGAAAGAAATTAAATATTGAGATTTAGAGGTATAAATCTATAAAATATTTTTGTTAAAACTGACCGCTGTAACTCACTAAACTAGATATTAGATTCAATTTGATTAAGGGTTTTATGTGGCACTAAATGGATTTGAGATTTAGAGGATGGTGTCGCACCGCAAAATGATAAAATGGTCAAATGGGCAGCTTGTATTACTAGGATGGCAGGGTGAATCCGTTCATAAAATTTTATGTCAACCCGGACCTTCGAAATCTTTCAGACTTTTGAAGTTTGAAACTTTCTGGACTTGACAAGCTTTCGAACCTTCTGGGGTTTTCGGCGATCTTCCTTGGCAAGAATTCTAGTGCGTTTTGAAAGAGAGCACTAGAGGCGAGGAAATAGTGATCTTTGAATTTTCTAAGCGAGATTTTATTTCGAATTGAAGCCGAATGGAATAATGATCGATACGCTGTGCCTTGAACATGTAACAACCCAGTTTCAGAGAAAAACTTAGAATTTATTTGCTAAAAACATATAATTCGAAAAGAATTTATTATTTAATATATAAATACTAGATAATTAAAAATTAAATAAAACTTTAAACTCGAAAAAACTATATACGATAAGTTTATCCTATTTCAAGATATTAGTATTTGTGTGACGTATATTACATGTAAATTTTTATTGTTTTATAAATTTTTAAAAATATTATACTATATTTTGTAAAGAATAAAATTAATAAAATATTCAGTAACAAATTTTGTATTGACATATAAAATTCGTTTAATGTGTAAATTATATCAAATAAATATAAATGATTATTATTTTTAATATTAATATAAAATTAAAAGTATGAAAATAAAAATTTAATATAAATTTTAGCTTTTTTTATCACATTAATTAATTTATTTTTTAAGATTAAAAAAATTAAAACTTTCAAATAATGCAATTTAATATAAACCTTAACTATTTTTATTTATTAATAAATAGATTTATTTAAAAATCTTTTAATAAAATTAAAATTTTTATTTATAAATTGGATAATTCTTATTAATACTAAAATAATTTATAATGTTAATTTAAAAATTTTGTAAACAACAATAATTATTTTCATCAACTAAAAAAATTCTTCATATTCGTCCTTTTATACATATATATATCGTAGATAAATAATAAATTTTCGTATTAACAAACTTGTTTAAATTAACAAAATTAGTATCTCAACTCAGAGTAATATGTTAAAATAATTTCACTAAATAGAGAAGATAACTATTGTTTTACAATTCTTTAGACATCAACAATATATAAATTAATAATTCTTAAAATATAAAAAATACATAAAGACGTTATATACTATTAGAAGAAAATTGTCACTTAAAACAATATTTATTTTCTTATTTAAGCTATTTCAAGAAGTGTGAATCTAATTTTTTTTTTCTTTTTACCTAAGCCAAATTGAACCTCATCCTTAATTTTTTTTAATGCACTCGTCATATTTGATATATTCGAGCAAGTATTTATTTAAGATAATTATTTTTTGAAATGCTTCTTTTAGTAAAATAGTTAGTAAAGCATAACTGCCATCATCATCATGATCATCACTAGTGCATTTGTGATCCCTTGAATACTTCTTCCTATGTAGGTAGTCCATCATTGTATCTAATTTTTTCATTTATAAGTTATTCATGTATCTTAATAATAATAATAATAATAATAATAACAACAACAATATACATGTATAAGGATTGAAAACGTAAATTTTTTATAAAAATTAATTATTAATTTTAAACTTTTAATGCATTTATAAATTAATTTATCATTATTAAGCATTAAAATTACAAAGTGAAGGAATATTCTTTCTATAAATTTTGTTTTTAAATCATCTAAAATTAATGTTGAATGGCAAAATTCAATAAAAAATCATAAATGAGTAACAATGTTCAATCAAAAATAAAAATTTTATTTGCAAATTCAATCAAATATAAAATTTTATTTGCAATATTCAATCAAATAAAAATAGAGTGCCAAATTTACCCATAATCTCAAAGTATAGTAGCTAATATCAATAAAAAATATATTGTAGTAAATTTTAATATCCATTTAATATGATGACATTTTTGCACTTAACGCAAAAAGTGAAAATTAAAAAAAAAAACACTTTTGATTACTTCTAAAAAAAATTTTATTTTGGTGACCAAACTTTTAAATTTTCACAAATTGATCACAACATTTGTTAAAATATATTTGTTAATATTTTGGTCTCATTGTTATCGAGATGGCTTTTGTAACGATTTGATCACCAAAGTTTTTGAAATTCACTATAATAAATTATTTTATTATTTATATTAAAATACCTTAAGATAATACATAAATAAGCATTCAAGCTTTATAGAAAAATACATAAGCATTTAATTTTTTTAATTATGTCTTGAATTAAGGGTCTGTACCTAGAGTTCTTTTTGAGTTTAGGACTTTTGGAATCAAGATTCCTACCTGGGAGATTGTTAAATGTTTCATGAATGGTGTATGAGGATGCAAATGCATGCTTGAATAATGCAATATGATGATTTAGAAGCTTAATCCAGATGTCAGTGGTGATGTTTTGAAGTGGTTTCCCATTTAAATGTCCTATCGATTGTATTCCTAACGTAAAGGGTTATCGACATTATTCTTAAGGTTGAAAGGCTTTGAGTGGTTTAAATTAATTTAGAAGGTATAGATGGCCCATGACTTGTGAAAGAAGGTTCCTAAGCTTGATTGGCTGTTGTTTGAAGTTTTTTGTTGATTAGGTTTAGTTTACAAGATTGTGGACTAGTTTCCTAGTTTGGTTCAAGGGATTGTTTTTGATAATTTGGTGGATCAATTAAGATTTTTGAGTGTTGAGGGTAGGAGAAAGTTTTGAGCACATTTTTGCAATGAGAATGTTTCAGGGTAAAACCAAATATAGTTTTAGGATTCATTTTTAATCTTCAGACATGAAAAGATTTTCCTGTAATATTTTCATCTTTTTCAAAGTAACTAGGAAATCTTGTCATTAGTTTTGTATATTTATCAAGCATTATCAACTAAATGATAAATAGAATGTGACATAGGATACAGGTATGACACAAAAACAGATTGAAGGAGAAGCAAATAATTGTATTTCATTTAAAGAAAAAGAGTACAACTTGAGAAAAATTTTAAGATATATAAAAAAGTTAAGAGATAAATTTTTTGGGCAACAAATGCCTCTAATGCTAATGACATGAATTTTCTAGCGAGCACTTTTGGAGACCTTTCTTGAGCGATTGATCCTTTTAGTATTGGCTGACCTTTGATGACCCCTCGGATTGCCCCATAATATAATGGTTGCCTTGGGCATGGGCATACATTGCCTTTTCTTTTTAGGTTTGGTTAGTAGTGGAGTTTAGTTTGCTAGGTTAGTGTAAGGTAGGTAGTCAAGTTAGTAGTCTGGATTCAATTAGGTTTGTTGCCTTGGCCAAGGTATGGTGGATGGATCAGGTTGGTGATAACTTGGATTTAGTTAGGTTTGGGTTAAGGTAAGTTCTAATTACTTAAGCAGCCTTTTCGAGTTTTCAACCTAAGTAGGTTTGTTGACTTGGACGTCCTTTTGGGTTTTCATTTGAGGTTTTTTTTTTATGAGAATTATAGGATGCCTTCTCAGGTTTTCATCCTAAAATCCTTTTTAGGCATAGTATTTCTTCACTCTATTTGCATTCTCTTTGCTTGTTAAGTCATTCTCATCCATTTCAGTTAGGAGCAGGGCTTTTCTAGAAAAGACGTGTTTCACTACATATGACCTTTCCCACTTTAAGGTCCATTTTCACCAAACAGCTTAATGGATTGAAAGGATTTTCTTAAGCACTAAATCATTTTCCTAAAATTGATGAGGATGGAGTTTTTTATTGTGGGCTTTCATCATCCGCTTTTAGGACATTTGGCCATGACAGATAGTTTTCAATTTTTTCTTGTTCATAAGATTAAAACTACTCGTATCGATCCTTGACCCATTCAGCTTTTTCAAGTTGTGATTCTATTAAGACCTTGAGTGTAAGGGATTTCAACCTTGATAGGTAGAATGCCTTCTATCCCATATATTAGTTAGAATGGGTAGTACTTATAAAAGTCTGAACTATTTTGTGGTCGGTGTGTAGTGCAAAGGGTAGCTTTTTATGCAATCTTTATATGTTGTACCCATTTTCTCGACTATTTTCTTAATGTTCTTATTGGCTGCTTCAATTACCCTATTCATTTTTGGATAATATGGCATCAAGTTATGATGTTGAATTTTGAATTAAAAACATATTGCTTACATCATCTTATTTTTCAAGTTACATGAATTATTTGTGATAATCTATTTAGGTAACCTACATTAGCAGATGATGTCCCACTTCATAAATTTCGAATATCTCCATAGCCCACATAGAGAAAGGCCATGGACAATCATGACATGCAAAGGTGACAGTGGGATGTGAATTTAGTCCACATAGATTTGGCATTTGTGGCATTTTTTAGCATAGTTGATGCAATCTCTTTCAATAGTTAATCGATATTAGCCCAATCTTATGATTTGTTTTGCCATATAGTGACCATTGGCATGCGCGCCGAGATCCCTTCATAAACTTCTTCCAAAATTCTCTTGGCTTTGAATGTGTTTACACATCTAAATAATACTTGATTATGACATTTCTTATATAAGATGCTACCATCTAGAAGAAAACTCATGGCCATATTTTGGATGGCTCTCTTGTCAATTTTTGTAACATGCTCAGTCTACTGTTAGTCTCGAATGTACCAGAGAATGTCATGATACCACAGTAATCTATGCTTTTTGTCCTCTATTTTCTGGCAATATGTCAAGGTTTTATAGTCTACCTTTAATTCTAGGTTTACTTTAAACATTATGGCCAAGGTTCCCAAAGCATCAGCTTTTTGGTTTTCCTTCTGAGGCAAATGTTGGAAGCTAATTTCATCGAATTCCTATCTTAATTTAGAGATTAGTTTCCCATAATGGACTAGTTTGGCATCCCTGGCCTCTTACTCTTTTCGAAGTTAGTAGACTACTAGGGTTGATTCCTTAAAAACTCGTAAGATTCGTATACCCCTTTTAATGGCATCTTGGAGTCCCATGACAGAAGCTTCATATTCAGCTATGTTATTGGTACAATTGAAGTTTAATTTGGCAGTGAAAGGATAACAATTTCCATTTGGTGAATTTAGAATTGCCCCATGCCCTAATGCATTTTATGCCCCATTAAAGTACATTTTCTATGACTATCTGAAGTCAGAGATGTCTTCTTCTTAAGATATGCACATTAAGTCCTCATCTAGGAACTCAAAATCTAGGTTAATAATTGTTCTATGCTTGGTTACTAATGCTAAGAAGCTAATTATCGCACTACCCTTGATGGCTTTCTGGCTCACACAAGTGATGCATAATTTGAAGTGTGAAACTTGCCTTTTGGCTAATCTTTTTGATAAGGTGGGGACCTTATATAAATATTTAGTAGGATCGAGTTTGGTGATTAGCCATGTGTGTGGTATGGCTTGTATTGTCTTAGCCTTCGAGCAGTCCAAGCGAAAGCTTAAAATGCAGAACATAACTTTGCAATTGTTAAACAGCTATTTTCACACACTGTGAACTTCTTGCTTAGATATGAGATAGCCTACTCTTCCTTATATGACTCATCACATTGACCCAATAGACACTTTGTGAACTTGTTCCTTAGATAGTAGTTGTTTTTACACTCTGTGAACTTCTTGCTTAGATAGTAGATAGACTTGTTAAAAATTGATAGGTACAGGATAGAAGCCAAAGAAAATTGGTGGTACTAGTACTGGTGGGTTTGATAAGTAGTGTTTGACTTTGTCAAAAGCTTCCTGGCACTGATCATTCCATTCCTCAAGGTTTTGTATTTAAAAAAATTGGTAGATCAGATCGCATATATCAGTTAACTAGATATGAATCTAGCTATATAGTTTAATCTCCCTAGAAAACTTTTCACCAATTTTTGGGTACAAGGCAGTGATAGGTTTTGGATAGCTTTGATCTTATCCATGTCAACCTTTATTCCTTTTTTTATTGACAATGAAGCCTAACGACTTGCTGAAAATGACATCAATGGTGCATTTAGTAAAATTCAATTTAAGCTAGCATTTGTTAGTATATGCCTTAGAACTAGCCGACTTAGATTAGGCATATAATAGTTAATAATGCAAACCAATCACCTATGTTAGTGATTCAAGGTTTTTCTTCATGTTAGTGGCACAATTGACAATCATGCAAACACTAATAGCATGAAGCCCATGAAACACAATGGCCTTGCAAAGTTAGTTATGAGTTACAATGATGAGATCATTATGCATCAAAACCACGTTTCTAAAAACATTCATAGTCATTGTATTATTAAGACAAGGCATTGATAATGTATAAAGACTAGCATTGGCTAAACCTCCATGCATTTGATGCATACAACTTTTTGATTTCATAGAAGTTGAAGTATATAGATAGTTAGGGATAGTGTATGGGTGCTTATAATGTCTTCAAACTTATGGTACTAGGTTATCTCGTATAAGGAGTATCATACATTGATTTATCTGACACGGGTTCATAATGGATGGATACTTAAGGTAAGGTATGTTGGGTGTGACAAGAATCATATGGTGGATAAATGAGTGATCCAAAAAGGATTCACCACTCAAGGTGACATTAGAGACATATCTCATATGTTCTTGGCTTTGGTTAACTTGATAAAGTCATTGGCTAATGCAGATGAATTTAGTGGAAACTATTTCTTTAAATTCATGAGGCTAACCGCAAGCTGTAAGAACTAATATGGTTGATACATAAGTAGACACTGCACCATGCTTATGGTCTTTCTAGGACATCTGGTGAAAGAACTGAAGTACATTGAGAAGCTAGTTATTGAAAGGTTTCTTAAAAGGTGATATTGACTCTTCTTGCATACTTGGAGGCCATGATGCCTTGCTAGAGGCCAATCATGGTCTGCAAATATAAATAAACTTAGTTAGGTAATTATATTTGTTGCCATTATGATGGAAGCCTCAAACATAATAAGATGATCTATTAAATTAAAACTAGGATTTAATTATTATAATTTAACTAAATAAAAGGTATAATAAGGAGAACTTAATTGAATAAGTTTAATAAAGAATAATTTAAGACATAAACTAGTTTTATGAAGTCTTATTAAAGATGTCTTAATATGGTAATTAAGATAAGAATGTTTTATCAAGGTAATTATATTGTAGACATATTTTAAGGATTTTATTAAATAAAGCCAAATAATTGTATTTGAAAAATTAAATAATTATTAAATAAATAATTATTTAATATTATTTACATGAAGAAAAAATTGTTTTACTTTGGTTAGAAAATTTAATTATAAATTAAATTATCTAACATGTAAATTTAAGGGTTGGGCCAAAAGCTCTAATTATCAAGTTTAGAGAGTTTAGCTATCAAAATACTCCAAGTTAGGCTTGCTAATGGGCTAGACAGATGGAATAGCTATGTTTGTTATGCTATTGGGCTAAATATTAATGAGTTAATATTAAGGCCTAATCTTAGACAAGCTAATTAAAATAGTTTTAATTAGGCTCCAAGAAACACTTTAAAGGGAAGCCACCTTTGGGGTACATTAGAATTAGGCTTAGTTGACCTAATATTCAAGCCTAACCTAGCCCATGATATGTTTAAATACATTACTGAGGCTTTGTGGCTAATTAGAAGTATTAAGAGAACCCTAGGCACCAACGCTAAACTTTTCTGAGGGGTTTAGCCAACATTTTTGCTTTCCTAAGCTCTCTTTGCATTTTCATGGTTTTTTTGAGTGTTTATAAATTGTTCTTGACATAATGAAAATAGAAAAATAGTTTTCTACCATTGAGAGATTAATTTTCACAAAAGTTATGAAATTGGCTAAATCTTGAAATTCATACTTTCTTACGATTGATTGAGCAAGTTTGTATCCTATGTGATTAGAAAGTGTTTTTGATCACAAAAAAAAGATGGAAAACCAGTTTTCAATCCTAAAGGTATTAATCAGAATAAAAAATTTAGGATTTTTAGATTTTTTTACCTATGTGTATGAAAAACAACTACATTCCTATGAAGCTTTTTTCCCCTTTTTAACTCAATAGGCATGGAGAATTGTTCTTAGATCACTTTAGATATGAACTTGTTGGCTATATGCCTTTTGGTTGAGGCTTAAGAAGCCTTGTAGCTAGCATCGGAGAACCATTAGACCTCATGAAGACTCCAATAGGAATCTATATGGATCACCGTTACATACAAGGCACTTTCTACTGCTTGTAGTCTCAAGAAAAGATTGTAGTAATCAATCAATGATGCGTTCGTGTAGGGATTAGCATGCTTAGATTATGAGTCTTTAAGCAGGTATGATTTTAATAGATATGTGTTTTAAAATTATTATCTGATCATATGTACATCTTTTCTTAAGATCCTGAGGAAATCTAGGATATAAGTTTAATTCTAATTAAAATTTTTATGCTTATATCAATATGCATGAGCCTGGGATGTCCTTATAGTGGTATCTGAGCCTATGGTTTGTAGATTACATGCAGTATAGCATGCTATTTTTGGTGATAATCAATCAAATTAATTTGTGTGTTGATTTGGTGATTTTTCAATTTTGATAAAGTTCTTGAAAAATTATTTTCATTTAATTTTATAAATCTAAACAGCATGTAATTTTTGGTTTTAATCACGTTTAGAAGTTTTAAAACAATTAATTAAATTGTTTTAATTAATTTGGATTAAAGTCTTAACAAGTTTTTATCTTTTTGGGTTTTTTAAATATTGTTTTGATTCATTTCTTGAATTAAAGAAATTGATTCCTTTTAATTTTTAACTTTCCAACATGTTAATCCATGTTCATTATCAATGTTAATTAGTTTAACATATGTTTTTTCTCTAATTGAATTGATATTAGAGTCATTTGTCAACATTTTGATGTTGATTAGTGCTAAGATGGCTCCATTTTGGTGTTTTGATAAGGCTGATTTTTTGCGCAACCATTGCTACAATTTTTTCCATGTTGAAAGTATCATGAATTGTTCATAAAACTTGTTGGAAACTTTTGGTTAAAATTGGTGTTGAATATGTTTCAATTGTGGACTTTAAACAGTACACTGGGTGTGGCTAAGGCCTAAAGTATTTTTATCTCTCTTTTTGGGACCTTGATATGGCATCCATGGCAGCACGATGTTGCTACAAATTTGCTATATTTTTAGAATTTAGTGGGAGAAAGACAATAGTATTTGTGTTGGATTAGTGTGACTAAGATAGCCATGCATGGAGTAGACTTCTATTTGAATTAGGACTCTTTCAAAGATTACGTTTTATTAAAACTCTTACTTATTATTAAACACCTAATTATCCAATTGTATTAATTTTCTTAAATTGTTTAAGATATGAATTGAATAATATAATAAGCATGTAATTAAAATTTAATTAAATTGTTTAATTGAAAAATATATTTAATTTAAATGATTAATCCTAATTTGATTAGGATTTATTCTAATGTGATTAGAATAAATGTTAATCAAGTAAGAAAATTATTTTCTTAATTAAATTAAATATGAATCAATTACTAAAACTTAAAAAAAAATTGGAAACTACTTTGCTAACTGGTTTAGGAAATATTAGAGTTAAATGGTTTGTCCTAGTTAGCACAAAGTTATCTATAAGTAAGATAATGTCCCAATTAAGATAAATAACCTAAAAGTTAGGTAGTACCTAATTTAATGTCTTAAAATGTTATTTTTTGGAAACAAAAAGTTTCCTAGAATGGACGGTTTGTCCAAATTAGGACAAAGTTATCTGAAAGTTAGATAATGTCCTAATTAAGAGAAACAACCAAAATGTAAGGTAATAAGCAATTTAAGGCAATTTTCCTAAAAGTTAGGAATTTAATTAAAAAATTTTTAATTAAAGAACCAAAATTACTAAATAATTTGATAAATCATCTTAAATTATTTTATGAGATTTATGTAAATGACATGCAAGATCAACAAGTGATATTGACTATGCTTATATTAATTCTTTCTTATAAAACGTTAACATGAGGATGATTAAGGACTAGACCTTAGTCAGACTAGGTTGTGGATGGTTAACTTTTTTCATTGGTATTTTTTATAAATAAGGTTTGCAAACCTCATTTTTTGTAAATTCTAGATTGTATATTCTCTTTTCACCTAACTTCCCTCGAATGTAACTAGAGGTTTCCTACAATGATATGTAATAATTATATAGGACTTATAGATTTAGATTTTGGTTAATATTAGAATTTATGAAAATCTAAGATATAAAAAAGATGGCACTAGGAAAAAAAGACCAAGGAGATCGTCACCAAGACTTGCAAAGACCTTGTATGACATCTATAGGATTTTGACCAACTAGTTTCCTAATGGCTCAAGGCAACTAGATAGATAAAGTCCATAATCATTCTAGTAGATTGTATGTGTTAGATTTATTTTTGAATTTGTATTAGATATATGATTGAATAAATGCTAAGCATGCTAATAAAAAAAAGCAATGAGGAGACTTAAGATAAATGATTAAAAATCTCTCGTAAAATATTGAGTCCATGCCTAAGCATAATCAGACACCTTCCATTGTTCATAACAAAATATTCAAGTTTCAGTTCCAAGGATTAGTTGAGTAGCTCAAGGCCCTTTATGCTTGAACAGTTTGAGTTATGAATAATGGGTCTTAGTTAACTATTGTTGGATAGTTCGGATGTGTCACGCTTGACCATATGATTTTAGAGGCGATGGTTAGATTACTTGCATACGATATATTTAAGGAAATAGTTGCCACCTAACTAATCTAAGAGTTGCATAAAGGTTTTATCAGTAAATTAAGCGACCTACCCAATTAGCTTTTATATGATTTGTTAAGTCACTCAAGGTTATGTATAGGTGAAAGGGCAGCCTAGCTTATTAAGAAGATTTAGATGTTGAATTTCTCAAATTATAGTTAAGGGCTATAATCTTGATAAAAATAATGAAGATAATCATTAAAGTTGTAAAACCTTACTTAATGATTGAAATTGCAAATTATTAACTACAAAATGTTTTGTTTTATAATAGATATAAACACAACATGACTAATAGATTATTAGTAAGTAGCATATATGATACTAATAAGTTTTAATGGGCCAGAATGCATTGACTAGGCTCAAATTAAATGGCATATCTAAAAATAGCCCACTAGGTTAAAGGCAGTCTATCAAGTTCATATTGATGGCCTTGATCAAGCCATATTGTTATGATGGCTAGTTTGATGCCAGACGTTGAAAGGTGTAATTAGCTATTTAAGCTCATGAAATCATCTAAAACCTTAAATAATTGTTCTATAAGGATGATCATAATGAAAGGTTCAACATCCCTAAGGAATTATTCTAAACAGGATGTTAGAAGGTAGCCTAACCAAGCCTCATATGATGAGATGTACGTAAAGACTTAAGCAATTTAATGGATAATGATCCATGTGTTTTCCATATACTTTTTTTTTGAAGAAAGATAATGGAGATGATAAGGGAATATGCCAACATTGTGGAGAACTAGATTAATAGAGTAAAAAATTACATGGAAATATTTTGATATGATCAAAATTAGAAAACTTATAAAAGTTTCTATATCAGATTAACATTGAAATTAATTCATTTCTTTTGGTATATGTTACCTAAAAATTAGTGCTTAAATATGTAAGACATATTGTGAAGTGCAAATTAAAGAAGTAATGAAAATGTACCATAGATAAAGGCAATCTTGTTGATATTGATCAAAGCTTTGCCTTTTTGATTGATGTTTTGGAAACATAATTATGATTTATTCATAAACATAAGATATTAATTTTTGTATTTACATGACAATTGAGGATGATTGCTAGCATTCAATGCCTAGCTTAGATTCAATCCTCATTGAATAAATCATTAATCATAGATTTTGGTCTATGCTATGGTCTCATTATTGTCAAAAGTAGTTTTCAAATCCAATTCCCTTAAACCTATACATATAGGATTTAGTGGGAGGTATTTATGATTTTTAAAATACTTAAAGATCATAATTTGACTTAGTGATAAATAGCCATGATGTTAAAAATGCAATTATTATGAAAATGTCCCAAACTAGAGAGGATTGCATGTTTATACCTTAATGGTCATAAACAAACTCTTTTGTTTAGGCTCACAAAGGGAGATACATTTGGATCTCTAGCTTACAAGCTAATAAAAGATTCCTAATAGTAGTTAAAATGGTAACTACGCCATATGATAGGAATCTGGGTCTTATTGTGATCTAAATAGTTGATGAATTTGGTAATGAGATTATCATGAATATGATCGAAGCATATTTTCATAATAATGCCAAAGCTTTGTCCAAGTTGAAAGACAATTGCTAATTAAAAGAGTTCGGCATTGGATGCGTTAGCGATTGGCTCAGTGCAAGTGGGAGGTGTTAGTATATGCCTTAGAGCCAATCGGATTAGATGAGGTATATAATAGTTAATAATGCAAACCAATCATTTATGTTAGTGATTCAAGATTTTCCTTCATGTTAGTGGCATAATTGACAATTAAGCAAACACTAATTTGATAAAACCCATGAATCATAATGGCTTTGCAAAATTAGTGATTAGTTATGACGATGAGATCCTTAAGCATCAAAGCCATGTTTCTAAAAATGTTCCTAGTCATCGTATTGTCAATATAAGGCCTTAACAATACACAAAGACTAGCACGAGCCTTTATGCATTTGATGCATGAAATTCTTTGATCTTATAGAAGTTGAAGTATAGAGATACATGGAGATAACATATTGGTGCTTGTTTTGTGGAAACAAGTTCATTGAGTATGGCCTATATGAGAACTTCATTTGTTATAAGTCATCGAAGTGTCTATGGAATATGTTCTCTTGTGCTAGTCATGTATATTAGTCTTCATACTTATGATACTAGGTCATGTCATATAAAGAGTGTCAAACTTTAATTTATCTGAAAGGGGTTCACAATGGATGGAGACTTCAGGTAAGGTATGTTAGGTAGAATAAGAAACATGTGATTGATAAATAAGTGATCCAAAGGGGATTCACCACTCCGAGTGACATTGGAGACATATCTCATATGTTCTTAGCTTTGGTTAACTTGATAAAGTCATTGGCCAAAGCATGATGAATATAGGAGAAATTATTTCTCTAAATTCATAAGGTTAACTAACAGTTGCAAGAACTAATATAGATTGATACATGAATAGACGCTGCACCATGCTTATGGTCCTTTTAGGATATCTAATGAAGATCGAAGTACACTAAGAGATTGGTTACTGAAAGGTTTCTTAAGAGGTCATATTAACTCTTCTTGCAATGCCTTGCTAGAGGTTAATTTTGGTCTTTAAATATAAATAAACTTGATTTAGTAATTATATTTGTTGCCATTATAATGAAAGCCTAATGGGTCACACATAATAAGATGATATATTGGATTAAAAATGGGATTTTATAATTAAGTATGACTTGATTAAATAAAAGGTATAATAAGGAGGAATTAATTGAATAAGTTTAACTAAGAATAATTTAAGACATAAATTAGATTTATGAAATCCAATTAAAAATGTCTTAATATGACAATAAAGATAAAAATATCTTATCATACTATCTATTGTATACATGGTTTAGGTATTTTATTAAATAAAGCCAAATAATTGTATTTAAAAAATTAAAAAATTATTTCATAATTATTTAATTAATTATTAAATATTATTTACTTAAAACAAAATTGTTTTACTTGGGTTAAAAAATTTAATTATGAGTTAAATTATCTAACATATAAATTTAAAGGTTAGGCCAAACGCCTTAATTATCAAGTTAAGAGAGTTTAGTTGTAAACTACATTAAGTTGGGCTTGCTAGTGGGCTAGGCATGTGGAATAGCTATCTTTGGTGTGCTGTTGGGCTAAAATATTAATAAGTTAATATCAAGGCCCAATCTTAGATAAACTAATTGAAATAGTTTTAATTGGGCTTTGAGGACGTTTTAATTGTGCTTTAAAAAACACTTCAATGCGGGGCCACTTTTTGGTTATGCTAGTATTCAGCTTAATTGACCCAATAGTCAAGCCTAACCTAACCCAAGGTATATATAAGTACATTATTTAGGCTTTTCGGCTTATTAAAAGCATTAAAAAATCCCTAGACATTAACCCTATACTTCTCCTAGGGGTTTGGTGCAACACCTATGCTTCTCTAAGCTTTTTTAGCTTTTTCATGGTTTTTTTTAAGTGTTCTTGAATCATTCTTGATGCAACAAAAAAATTAATATAGTTTTCTATCATTGAGAGATTAATTTTTCGCAAAAGTTATAAAATTGGCTAAATCCTTAAATTTTTACTTTCCTAAACTTGATTGAGCATATTTGCATCCTAGGTGATGAGGAAGTGTTTTTCATCACAAGGAATGGTGAAATCTAATTTTCTATCCTAAAGGTATCAACCAAAATAAAAAAATTGGACTTTTGGATTCATTAGCTTCTATGTGTAAAAAATAACCACTTCTCTATGAAGTTGTTTTTTTTTCTCTTTAGCATAAAATGCATGGGCTTCGTTTTTATATCACTTCATATCTAAACCTATTGGCTATATACCTATTGGTTGAGGCTTAAAAAGCCTTCTGGCTAGCATCGAAGAACCATTAAACCTCACAAAGGCTCTAATAGGCATTTATATGGATCATGTTAGAGGCAAGATACTTGTGCTGCTTGTGGCCTCAAGAAGAGATCATGGTAATCAACCCACAGTGTGTTTGTGTACGGATCATCATGTTTAGAGTTACGAGTCTCTAAACAAGTGTGATTTCTAACAGATTTGTGTTTTAAAATTATGATCCGATCACACGTACATCTCTTCTGAAGATCTTAAAGAAATTTAGTTGTGTCTTTGTTTATTCCACTCTGTATGTTTAATTCTAATTGAATTTTTATGCTTATATCGATATGCATGTGCCCGGGATTTCCTTATAGTATATATGCAACCATTTAAATAGTTTTTAAAGGTTCACAACATGTTTACTTTTCCTTGATGATTTGGTGTGTCATCATTGCTCTTTAGTATGTTGCCCTGGCGATCTCTAGCCTAAAAGGCATAACCTTGTAGCAGAAAATGGCCTATATGGTCACAAAAAAGGTTTTCTCCATGTCTACAGATGCCATTTTGGTCTGATTAAAACTTGGAAATCCATCCATGAAGGAAGATAGGGAATTTTTGATAATGTTGTCTACTAAAGTGTCAATATGGAGCAAAAGGAAATTATCTTTTAGACTACCTAGGTTTAAATCCTTATAGTTTACATACATCTGTACCTTGGCTTCACTTTTAGGATTGGGATTATGTTAGCTTCCCATTTGAGATATATATCTGCCATGAGGAATCTTACCTTAAATCACTTGATCACATTTTCTTTGATTTTTATAAACATCTCTTGTTTCTTTCTTCCTAGCTTTTGTTGATGCTTTACATTCAAGTTTAAGGGAAAGTTTATGAACTACAGAGTTGGTGTCCAATCTGGGCATGTCTTGGTAGGACTAGCCAAATACATCTTGATATTCTTGAAGAAAGTTTATCAATTTAATTCAGGTTAAAGGGTTTATAGAGGTTCCAATCTTAATATCTTTTCAATCTCCATTCCCATATTTATGATATCAACAGGTTTATTTTGGGGCAAAATCTATTTCTCCTCTTATTATTCAACCTTAACAGATCTAGTGATACATGACTTTCTTTAGAATCTTTCTTAGAATCAACCTTGTTGGCGCATATTAGTAGCTTAAAATTATTTTCTAAAGTTCGAACAAGATTATTCATGTCATTTTCATTTGAGCTCCTAAAAATATAGAGAAGGAATAACATAGGCAAAAAAATGTATGATAAGGTTTAAGGTTTGAAAAGAATATGAAGATGAGACACAAGAGATGAAATGTATTATTCCTAGTCATTTTCATTAATAATACTTAATAAAAGATGCATATATAAAGGATTCTATAGTACTCTTAGGTAAAAACATGTATGTTAGTTGATAGCATTACTTTGAGTCAAACTTAAGTAGTATAAGAAACTTAATTTCAGTCCAAGTGCTCGGAACAAATCTTAGAGGGCAAAATCTAATCCCATGGTTTGTCGCTAACGTTTTTGACTCATCAAAGGCATTGAAAAAGAAGTTTCCAAATGCCTTGTTCAATATGAACATAACATTATTAAAGCTAATACTTCATCCTTAATTCATATTCATACATCCTCCCAAATGAAAACTTTCTTGCAATAGTGGAAACACCATCAATTTATATCATAAATCCTAAACCTTCAGACAGGCTAGTCTCTTTTCTCATGCTTTTTGAGCTTGGCTTTTCTATTGCTAAGATTAAGCTTAAACCCTAAACCTCTTTTGTCTATCTTGTTGATAACCTTGAAGGATCTAATGATACCTTGATGGTGCTTCCCTAATCCCTTTCTAGCTTAGGCTCCTTTACTAATGGTTAACTTTAGGCTTATGAGAGTATTCCTTGACAAACAAGGCTCAACCATTGGTAACCCTTCTTTAACATAAGTGGCATTGATAAATTTAAATAATTTAAAAAAGAATTTTGGTATGCTTTGTTAAGTGGGATATAAAGTGGCATAAATGGAGGTGGTAGTGATGATGTCTTCTTCACTCTTGATGGTAACAACCTAATTCTATATAGCAAATTTTAATTTCTAGTGTAATGATGATAGTACTTCCCTCACTAAGTGAATCCATAATTTCCCTAACAAGTAGTTATATGACAAAACAATATTTATTGCATAAAAATCTATTTCATAAGTGTATGGCCCTACTTGAAGAAGGATAATAATGTTTCTAACAATCTCGTTGCATGTTGCATTGAGCATTCACACAACTATATGACTATGCTTGATATGAGATGCATCGATGGAAAGTTTATTCAGGCATGTTAAAGGCACTGCATTTAGGGTTGAACCATTATTAATGAGAAATTTTTGGCATCACAATTCCCTTACAATATGTGGTGATATAAAAAGCTTTGTAATTCCTCTACCTCTATAGGGTATCTCATCATCGCTGAAGGATATGCAGTTGTCCATAGTAATATTGCTTATTAGGCTGTCTAATTTACCAAAATATCATAGGGACATAAGCTTTGTTTAAGACCTTGAGGAGAGCATTCCTATGAGCTTTGGAATTCAGGAGTAATAAAAGCACATATATCTTAGTAGGTTGCTTGTTCATCTGATCAATGATGCTATATTTTCTATACTTGATAAACTTGAGGAATTCTATAGCTTCCTTCTCATTTACTAGTTCTTTGATTGTTCTTAGATTAAATTGTTGTCTTACCACCTCTGGTGTTTAAGTTACTGGGGTAGGATTCTCTTTTTTGACTTTAGCTTTTGGTGCATTTGAGGCATAGCATCTGCCATTATAGGTTAAATGACTCACACTTGCAAGGTCAACAGTGGTTGCTTGCTAGCCAAATTCCTTAGTAATCACCACCTTACTCTTATATTTCTATGGCATTGCTTTGTCTTCTTTATAAAGGAAAGGAAATAGGAGTTGGATGATTATCTTTGGTGTATTTTGAGCAAGGTGGCCTTGATATCAAGCTAACTAGTAAAGAAGATCAATGACTTCTTGAACTTGTAAAGGGGTTTTTCTTATTCTTTTCTATGGTGTTGATAGAAGCATTCATACCTTTATCCCTCTCTTGATAAAACTTAATTTCCAAGTGATCTATAATTCCTTAGACTGGCTCTAAGAAATTTAAACAATGTTGCAAGGTGTGCCTCTATCCACAATAGCCACAACAAAGGCTTGCCATTTTATTATATGCCTTAAAGCCAATTAGATTGGTAAGGCGTATAATAGTTAATAATGCAAACAAATCACTTATGTTATTGATTCAAGATTTTCTTTTATAATAGTAGGGTGATTGACAATTATGCAAAGACTAATTGGATAAAGCCTATGCAACATAATGGCCTTGCAAAGTTAGTAACAAGTTACAATTATGAGATCATTATACATTAAGAGTGTTTCTAAAAAATTTCTAGCTATCACATGTCAAGATAGGGCATTGACAATGCTCAAAGATTGTCATATGCTAAGCCCCCATGCATTTGATGTATGCAACTCTTTGATCTCATGGAAATTAAAATATAAAGAGACATGAGATAGCATATGGGTGCTTGTTTTTTAGAAACGAGTTCACTGAATATGGCCTGTATGTGAATTGCATTTTGGTGTAAGTCACTTAAGTGTCTATGGAATATATTTCGTGTTCTCGTGATATACATTAGTCTTTAGACTTATAATACCCATTCATCTTGTATAGGAAGTGTCATCTTTTGGTTCCATCAAGAATAGGTCCACAATAGATGGATACTTATGGTAGGGTGATTTTGGGTATGGCATGAACCATACGAAGGTTGGTGAGTGATCCAGAGGGGATTTACCACTCCAAGTGACATAGGAGACATATTTCATTTGTTCTTAAGTTTGGTTAACTTAATAAAGTTGTTGGCCAAGGCATGATGAATTTAAGAGAAATTGTTTCTCTAATTTCATGAGGTTAACTGAAATTGCAGGATTTAATATGGATTGATACATAAGTAGAAATTGCACCATGCTAATGGTCTGTCTGAGATATTTGGTGAAAGATTCGAAGTACATTGAGAGGCTAGTTACTGAAAGGTTTTTTAAGAGGTTATATTCACTCTTCTTGTATACCAATGGTCGTGATTCCTTGTTAGAGGTCAATTTTTAGTTTATAAATATAAATACACTTAACTAGGTAATTATATTTATTGCCATTATGATGGAAGCCTAATGGGTCAAACAAGAAGGTTATCTATTAGATTAAAATAAGATTTAATTAAGTATGACTTAATTAAATAAATGGTGTAATGATGAATACTTAATTGACTGAGTTCCATTTAGAATAATTCAAGACAAATTAGATTTATGAAATCTAATTAGAGAAATCTTAATATGCAATAATGATAAGAATGTCTTGCTAAGATAATGTCTGTTTGTAGATTTTAGAAATATTGTTAAACAAAGCCAATAATTGTATTTGAAAAATTAAATAATTTTTTATTATTGTTCAAGTAATTATTTAATATCATTTCCATGTAGTAAAAATTGTTTTACTTCAGTTAGAAAATGTAATTATGTATTAAATTATCTAATATGTAAATTTAAGGGTTTGGCCAGAAGCCTTAATTATCAAGTCAAGAAAGTTTATCTATTAACTACTCCCAGTTGGGCTTGCTAATGGGCTAGGTGCATGGAATGGCTATCTTTGGTGTGTTATTGAGCTAAAATATTAATAAGTTACTACTAAGGCCTAATCGTGAAAAAGCTAATTAAAATAATTTAAAGTAGGCTTTAAGGAACACTCCAAAATAGGACCACCTTTTAGGCATGTTAGTAATGGTCTTAGTTAACCTATTAGTCATGTCTAACCTAGCCCAAGGTGCATTTAAATACATTACTAAGGCTATTTGGCTAATAAAGCATTAAAAAATCCTAGGTGCTAATCCTTAGACCTTTTAAAAGGTTTTGGCATAGCTCTTTGCTTCTTTAAGCTCTTTTTGTGCAACCATGGTTTTTTAGTGTTCTTGGATCATTCTTAATACAATGAAAATAGAAAAATAGTTTTCTAGCATGAGGGACCAATTGTTCACAGAAGTTATGGCATTGGGCAAATTTCAAAATCCTTGCATTCTAGGTGTTCTAAGTGATCTTAAAGCATTTTTAATCATTATGAAGTAGAAAATTAATTTTCCATCTTAATGGAATCAATCAGAATCAAGAATTATGATTTTAGGATCAGTTTATTAGCATATGTGAATAATAGCTCACAAAGCTACTATTCCCTTTTTTTAACGTAATAGGCTAGAGAATCATTCTTAGATCACATGTATCATATGTATTGACAAGATATCTTTTGGTTGAGGCTTAAGAAGCCTTTTGGTTGGCACTAAAGAATCACTAAACCTCATGACAGTTCCAATAGGCATTTGTGTATATCTTCGTTAGAGGCAAAACTTTGGATTACTTTTAACCTTAATAAGAGATCTCGGTAATCAACCTGTGGTGCATTTATGAAGGGATCGACACGCCTAGAGTTACAAGTATCTAAGTAGGTATGATTTTAAATAAATCTATGTTTTTAAATTGTAATCCGATCACATGTACATCTCTTCCTAAAGATCTTGAGAAAATATGGGCATTTCTTTATTTATTTCTATATATGTGTTTAATTCTTTATAAATTTTTATGCTTATATCAATATGCGTGAGCTTGAGATTTTCTTTCAAATACTCTGTTCATCAGCATCTTAACCTCGTTAATGTTTTTAACCCAACAAGTCTTCCCATTAATCACTGCATTTACTTTTAATTTTGTATGGTACGAGAGTGGATTAGCTCTAACATTAGGTCCTAGCCCTTGTTCAATTTAGTCACATTTTTTTATAAACCTTAATTTTCCTTGTGAAAGAAAAATAGTTTTTGATGGTATGGTCATGTGCTTCAGTAGAATGTTCGCAATAGGGTTTTCATTCTACCATTTGGAATAAATATAACTTTAGGGTTATAAACACCAAGGTCACCAATTAGCCTGCTAATAGGTATGAGTAAATCTTTTTGTAAAAGTCACACAATGTGTTAAAATGTTGCCTCTCCTAGTGCTCCTATTAGTTATTAGAGGCTGTAGAGTTGTTGGGGTTGTGAAGTTAAACATTTTAAGTGGTATTCTCAATAAGATTTAGTGAAAAGCTTATTGTTGGGTTAAATCTCATAGAATACACTGGTTACAAAACTAGTGGGTACAGGTTGAAGCTTGGACAGGTCATACTAGGGCAGTAAGTGTTCATCATTGTATACATGTTCAATACGAATTTAGCTGAGCCATCACTAATTATGGCATTATTTTCTTTCTCCTTAGTCTTAGAGGTAGACTTTTTGGTTGATCTAGATGATTTTTCCTTGACTTTTTGTCACTTTTTATAGGTATTACCATATCATAGAGGTTTTTCATGGCACTCCCTATTAACTTCTTGTAGTAAGGAGTTTGTAGGGTTGTATGAACATGACCGTCATCTCTTTCTTGATCAGTAGCAGGTGAACATCGTGACCTTTTTTTGTCACTTGTAGACGTACTGCTTAAAGTTTTTAGTAGCTTTCTTTTCCATGTTCACTAGAGAAAAGCATTGATGCCTAATTGGACATATGCTTATATTGATAAAAAAAAGTGTGAGCCAGATCTGTCCATGTTTGAATCTTAAGTTGATCAAGCTCTACGTACCAATGGGTGACTACCTCATTAAACTGTCTTGGAAGCAACGTATTAACAATTTTTTATTTTTCTTATATCCAACCATCTTTTAGTAGTACAAGCAGATATGAGTTGTGGGATCTGTGGTCCCGTTCTACTCATCAAATTTTGGCACCTTGAATTTAGGTGGGATAATGAGTTGAAAACTAGACTCGGGGATTTGGCATCTAAATTCTAAATTTATTGCTTCCTTGTACTACCTTCAAGCTCTTCTTTTACAATTTATATTTGATTGCACTCTTATCAGCCTCAACATATTTTGGACCAATTGCCTTTTCTTCCTTTATTTGCTCGTAGAAGTTTAGGACCAAAGGATTTCCTAGTGAAGACCTAATGTTCACGCCATGATAACCATGAACTAAATACGGAGCAGCTACTAGGTTTATGTAGATAAATGGCTAGGCTAGTGGAATTGATGTTTGATTATTGTTCTTAGGATTCCCCTTCATGAACATTGATGGCTTGAGTGCCATTATTTAGGTTAGTCTTAGGGTTATCTTATTTTTTGTCCATATCAATAGCACTTATTTGCTTTTTGCCCTTTAGAGTGGCAGCCATTGACGTTGTTGATTCAATGATTTGGGCTTGCAATTCATCCTTTTTAGAAGCATTTTTTTCCTAAGCTTCCTAATGCATAATCTTAACTCTCTAGATGTAAGCTTAGTGATCATTCTCCATTACTTTTCGGTGAAGACGGGTGTTGTATCGGTATTGGATATTTGATTCTGTGTTTAAGGACCCTTGCACTTTAAAGTTATGCTGGGCATTGTATTTGTGCTGGATATTTGATCTAGTGTTTTAGGGACCCTCGCACTTTAAAGTTAGACTTAACGCGATATAATGAGTATGATATATTCATGAATGAGAATGAAACTATATACATGTATAAATCTAATGTGAATGGGAAAAAAAGCATGATGAAAAAAAATTAAATTATGGATGCAAATGCAAAAGACAATTGGATTTTGGCAATAGTTTCGAAATAAGTAACTTCCATTTAGATAAAACATTAGTTACAACCTATCAAGTTTGGAAGTAATCAAATTCAAAAATATCGCATATGATTACATTGTTTGATTGCAAGCTCCAAAAAATACAACAGTTTCCCTCATTGTTCTCTTATTATGACAAAGTTTTACCCTACGGATCTATTAATTCGATTATGTTGTCTGCGTTATTCTGAGCCACCTGAATCTATTCAAGAGACATTAGAGACGTTCTTTACCTTCCAATCGGGCTTGGTAGGCCGTGGTCCAGTTTTGGTGCAATACTTTTGAGGACTTTGATAACTTCTTAACTTTATCTTGCTGGAATTAAAGGGAGTGCTCTAATTCCTGAACCCTTGCCACCAAGATTTCATTCTCAAAATTTCCCTCTTTAAGAGCCTATACTTGAGCTTCCAAGCATTTGCTTCTTTTCTGATAGATGAATGCTCTAGTGTGGACATTAATGAGTTTTTTTATAGTTGTATTTACTTAAGCCTTCCAAATCTCCAGGTCATCAGTGAGAGAAACTAGCTGGACCCTCAATTTGGCTACGGATTTTTCGATCCCTTGGTATTTCTTCACTTTTTAAAGTGTCATGTAGTCTTTCTTTGGCTCTTAGAAAATTTCATTGATGGCGTTCTTTGTCTTGAAGAAGTCTCTTATCCATCCCTCCTAGACCTGACACTCATGCTTCTATTGACTCTTTTTTTCTTGCAATTGATAGGTCTCTTCAGTAAAGGTGCTTTCTCTAGTGCAAACTTTCACTCTAGAATCCTTATCTCAGATGAGGATCATCTATTGGAACACATGGAATTATGTTAGTGGGTAATGACACAGTAATTAACTTGCCTGGCTATCTAATCCTTGTATACAGAAGTTATTAGTTTTGAAAGGTAATCTTGGGCTTATGCATATCGATATAGGCATAAAAATTTAATTAGAATTAAACATATATAGCAAATTAAATAAAAAACACTTGGATTTCTTCAAGATCTTACGGATAGATGTACGTGTGATCAAATACAATTTTATACATAGATCTGATATAAATCATACCTGTTAGAGACTTATAACTTTAAAGATATCGATCCCTACACAAATACACCGTGGGTTAATTAGTATGATCTCTTCTTGAGGCTAAAAATAGCCAAAGTGTTTTGCCTCTAACGGTGATCCATATAGATGGCTATTAGAGCCTTCATAAAGTGGTAGTCTGGTGCTAGCCAAAAGATTTTCCAAGCTTTAAATGAAAAATATATAACCAATAGGTTCAGATTTGAAGTTATTCGAGAACAATTCCCATATCTATTGCGCTAAGAGGAAAAAAATAGCTTCATAAAAAAGTAGCTGTTTTTCACAAATGCCAATAAATGGATCTAAAAATCATAATTCTTGATTTCAATTGATTCCATTGAAATAGAAAACTAATTTTCTACCTTTATAGTGATTAAAAGCACTTTAGAATACCAATCAACATAAAAGAAGCTTAGGGAAGTAGGGATTTTAGGATTTGACTAATTTCATAACTTTTGTTAAAAATTAATCTCTCAATGCTAAAAAAAACTATTTTTCTGCTTTTGTTGTGTCAAGAACAATTCAAGAACACTAAAAGAACCATGACAATATAAAGATAGGTTAAGGAAGCATAAGTGTTGCCTCAAATCGTTTAAAGAAGTCTAGGGTTTATGCCTATGTTTTCTTAATACTTCTAATCAACTAAAAAGCCTTAATAATATATTTAAATACATCATTGGCTAGGTTAGGCTTGACTAATAGGTTAGCCTCACCTATCCTCAAGGTTGGCACAACTTTAGTGGTGTCTTGTTGCCCAATGAAAACTATTTTAATTAGCTTGTCCAAGATTGGACCTTAGTATTAATTTATTAATATTTAGTCCTAATAGCAAACCAAAGATAGCTATTCCATTCACGTAGCCCATTAGTAAGCCTAACTTGGAACAGGTCACAACTAAATTATCTTGACTTGATAATTAGGGTTTTTAGCCCAACGCTTAAATATTTTCATAATTAAAATTTTTAACCCAAGTAAATTAATTTTCATGTAAATAACATTAAATAATTGATTAAATAATTATAAAATAATTATTTAATTTTTTTAAAATTCAATTATGTGGCTTTATTTAATAATATCCTTAAATCCATGTCTATAAATGGATATTATCTTGATAAGATATTCTTATCTTTATTGCCATATTAAAACATCTCTAACTAGATTTCATAAATAGTATTTAATTAAACTATTTCAGTTAAGTCCTCTTCATTATACCTTTTATTTAATTAGGTTGTACTTAATTAAATCCTAAGTTTAATCCAATAGATCATCTTATTATGTGTACCTTTCAGGCTTCCATCATAATGGCAATAAATATAATTACCGAATTAAGTGTATTTATATTTATATAACAAGATTGGCCTCTAGCAAAGCATCATGGCTACCCGACATGCTAGAAGAATCAACATAACCTCTTTAAGAAACCTTTCAGTAACTAGCCTCTCAGTGTTCTTTAGTCCTTACACCATATATCTCAGAAAGACCATGATCATGGTGTAGTTTCTACTTTTGTATCAATCCGTATTAGTTCTTGCAGCTTTTGATTAACCTCATGAATTTAGAGAAATAATTTCTCCTAAATCCATCATGCGTTGGCCAATGACTTTATCAAGTTAGGTAAGGCCAAAAACATATTTGATATATCCCAATGTCACTTGACATGTTGAATCCTCTCTGGATCACTCATTCATCCACCATATAATTCATATCATACCTAATGTACCCTACCTTAAGCGTCCATCCATTGTGGACCTATTTCAAATAAATCTAACTTTGCTAATATAAGATGACCTAGTACCATAAATCTAAAGGCTAACATACATGACTAGCACTTAAGAACATATTCTATAGACACTTGAGTGACTTATGCCAAATAGAATTCTTATATAGGTCATGTTCAGTGTACTTGTTCCCACAAAGCAAACACCTATAGCTATCCCCAAGTATCTTTATATTTCAACTTCTATAAGGTTAAAGAGTTTCATATATCAAATGCTGGAGGCTTAGATATGCTAGTCTTTGTGTATTGTCAATGCCCTATCTTGATAATACGATGACTAAGAATGCCTTTTGGAAACATGACTTTAATGCCTATAGATCTTATCCTCGTAAATCATCACTGACTTTGTAAGGCCATTGTGTTTTATAGGCTTTATCCAATTAATGTTTGCATGAATGTTAATCATGCCACTAAAATGAAGTAAAACCTTGAATCGCTAACTAAAGTGATGGGTTTGCATTATTAACTATTATATACCTCATCATCAGATTGGCTCTAGGGCATGTACCAACATCTCTTAATTGGACTAAGCCAATCACTAACGCATCCAATGATAAACTCTTTCGATTAACAATTATGTCTCAACTTAGACAAAGCTTTAGTACTATTATGAGAATATGATTCAGTTACATTCATGATAGCTTATTATCAAAGTCATTAACTATTTAGATCACCACAAGACCTAGATTCCAATCATATGGCTCAGCTATTACTTAAACAACCATTAGGAATCTTTTATTAGCTTGTAAGATAATTATCCAATTATAAGTCCTTTTGTAAGCCTAAACAAAAGAGTTCATTTGTGACCTTTAGGGGATAAACATGCAATCTTCTCTAGTTTGGAACACTTTCCAAATAATTGCATTTTAACATCATGGCTATTTATCATTAAGTCAAGTTATGATCTTTAGCTTTGAAAGAATCATAAATGTCTCCCATTAAATCCTACATGTTTAGATTTAAGGGAAATGGGTCTGAGAACTATTTTGAATGCTATAAGCCATTTACCATTCAATAGTATTACAAGTTTTATGTTAGAGAACAATGTAACCTCACTATAGAATAAATTGTATGATTACTAATTTATTCAATAAGAATTAAATCTAAGCTTGGCATCAAATGCTAGCAATCATCCTCAATTGGTATGTAAATGTGAATATAACTTCTTATGTTTATGAATAAAATAAGGTTATGTCTTACAAACATTAATCAAGATGGCAAGCTTTGATCAATATCACAAGGTTGCCTTTATCGATGGTAAATCTTCATTACTCCTTTTATTTGGGCCTTTCAATATGCCATCCATATTTAAGCACCAATTTCTAGGTATCATATACCACGAGAAGTGATTAACCTCGATGTTTATCTAATATTAAAACTTTTGTAAGTTTCTTAATTGATCATATCAAAATTTTCTTTACAATCTTTGCTTTTTTAATCTTGCTTTCCTTTTGTTGGCATAGTCCTTAATCATTTCTTTTGTCTTCTTTAAAAGAAAATACGTGGATAATGCATGGATCATAATCCATCAAAAGTGCTTAAGTTTTAAAATACATCTTATCATATGAGGCCTGATTAGTTTATTTTCTAACATCTCGCTCAATAACAATTCCTTAAGGATGAGGAACCTTTCACCATGATTATCTTTATAGAACAATTTTTTAAGGTTTTAGATGATTTCATGAGCTTAAATAGCTATTTGCTCATTTTAAAGTTAGACATACTAGCCATCATCATTATGTGGCTTGATCAAGGTTATCAATATGAACTTGATAGACTGCCCTTGACCTAATGGGCTACTCTTTGATATGCCATTCAATATAGGCCTCGACTTTAGCCCATTAGAACTTATGAACATCACATATGCTACTTAGTGATAGTCTATTAGTCGTGTTATATTTATATCCATTATAAACCAAAACATTTTGTAAATAATAATTTGCAATTTCAATCATTAAGTAAGGTTTTACAACTTTAATAATTCTCTTTATAGACACCTTATTTTGTCTAGGCCAATCTCTAGCATCCTATGACTTAATTGAAAGATGATAGACTAAAATATTTTTTAGGAAAGGTGTGAAATGCCTAGGGATGGTATTAAAAAAATTAAAAAAAGGCATCGAAGGTTAATTTTTGAGGTGTCATCAAGGTCATTTGAACAAGCACTAGTTAATTATCCAGCATTCCTAGCTAAAATGAGCTATCTAGAGAGCCAAAGGTGAGTGAAATCCACATTTAAATGAGTAAGTATTGATACACAACCTTCAGGTATCTATGCAAGGTTTCCACATCCTTAAAATCTAAAAAACAACTATATATATCAACACCAGGTGCCATGTATCGATATAATTATTCCTGGTATCAATGCAAAAGGCTTTTACATTGATATAAAGTTATGTCATAGCTAACATTACTATTTTAGCCAGCCAATATCGATACAAGGAGTGATGGTATCAATACCAAGCTCTAAGTATCGATACTAGCTTCATTGTATCGATACATTGATTAAAAATTTGCTCTAAGTATCGATATAGAAATCATAATATCGATACCTTAAAAAAAATTGTTCCAATTATCGATGCAAGGAGAAATTATATTAATATACCAAGGCTAAAATGCCTAGTTCATTCCATTTTCACCCATTTGCACCATGAAATCAAAAGATGAATTTGGTCATGACTTTGGCCATAAAAATCATTCAATCTTTTCTATAACTTCCTAAAAATTAAATGGACTTATTTTTAGGCTTAAACATTGGTTTTTAACAATTTTCAATGGTCTATTAAGCCTATTACACAGACATTTCATGTTATAATATGGACTGATAAAGGGCAAGTTTGGCATTGCTTATTGCACCGTCCATGCATGGTTTGTTTCTGCTACCAAGGATGTACATCAACCAATGAAATGATGAAAGATTGCACCTTGGTACAATGAGTCACAATATTGTCTACCCCATATGAAATAAATGCCCCATCTTGGCTAGGTTTCAGATGGTGAGATTGAATCCTATATAAGATATGTTATGAGCTCAGCCAGAAAAACCTTTACAAGCATTTACATTAGCCACCACTATAATAAATCTTTCATTCTCATGGCTTCCTTATTAGCCCTCCAAAAACCCTCTATAACCATCACCTTGCCTTAAAAAGCACACTTCCATTAATATAATACCTTTCATGCTCATTTTTATCCACTTTTTCTTGCTATAATCATAGCAAGAGAAAGCAAGAAAATGAGATTTAATGCTACCTTGAAATTCCAACAAGCTTTTCTCTTTTGTTCAAGCATGTTTGTATCATCTTTATGGTAATACTTTTGATGTTATGCATTAGATAACATCTTCATGCACTCCTTATATTGCCATCATTTTCATGCTTAAATGTCATCTTTAAATATTTGAACATGCCTACCATGTTATTGTCATGAATATCATCTTTAGTTCATCACATGTTTGTCAAAATGTTGGTTTGTTGCATGTTAAAAATCTATTTTCCCAAAAACACCTAAGATAAGACCATGTTAACATCTGTAAATGAGGATTAACATGGACTTCAGGTTTTTTATTCATTGGTCTTTAAATCTTAGGGAAAAAAAAGTTTCTCATGTTTGGACTCAAAGGTTGTCAAAACCAAATGGTTTACTTTTCAAAAATAAAATGTTTTATTGTGCAAAGTTGTTTATGCGTTGATCTTTTTGTCTAGAGCCCTTGTAACATGGTCAATGGGCTGTTTCATTATCCTAAGCCATTCCAAGATTGTTAAATAAGCTTGTGAAGCCCATATGATTCACTTTTTTCTATCATAGGCATTCAGATGTTCATCACCTAAGTTTACTCTTAGAATCCTGAGAAAGCCAAAAACTCCCTATTTTTTACCCTGGCACCATAGTAGTTATGAATTACAAAAATCATTTTTGAACCTTAAACTATTTTTTATGAATTTTTTTGATATTGTTTCTTGAAAGGGCATTAATTATCTTTCTAAAGGTTCTTGTTTGCCTTTGGATAATTTTGGATAAGGGAGTTTTGATTTTTTGAACCAATACTATTTGGAACCCCTAGAATCAACAATATGCATTATCTTTGGGGCATTTCGACCTATCGAATGATTTTTATAGTTTTTAAAATTATTTTTCCTATAAATTTATGAAATTTCATTTTCAAAAAGGTATTGTTTGTGATTTAACAATCCTATATGGGTCAAGAATGATTTTCAAAACTTTGCCATGCCTTTTCCCTTGCATGTGTTGTCATCGTTACAGTAGACCCAAATTCAAAAATTATTTCCCCAAAAGATGATTTTTAGGACTTTTTTGATATTTTTATGTTTGACTCTGTCAAGTCACCTTTCTAATAGTACCACATTCGACCCCTAGAACCTTTTAATTTGCCCAAAATAAAATTGAAAATGGGGATAACGCAATGCTATCCCCTATTTTTAGCGTTAGTCATACCTAATTATTTTTCTTTTGAATGCCCACTCCAAGGCATTTGAATGTCTTTAAGTGATCATAATTAGTCCCTTTAAGTCAAAATATGTGTCAACCCTATAGGCTCGGATCAAAGCTTAAGCAATTTTTGCCATGTTATCTCTATTTTTATCAATTTCTTTTTTGATAAAAAAAATCAACTAATTTGTCAAGAATTGTCAAAAATGTCACCTTGTCAAGAAATTGTCAAACTTTTATCAATTTAAGTTTTTCAACTCCATTTTTCAAGAATCACTAAGATTTCCATTGATGAGACATTTCAACCCCATTTCCCAAGGGGATACTCCAACCTCGCTTTTCAGAAAAAATCATCAAGACTCAAAATTTCTTTTTGTTTTCCATTACAAACTTTTGCTAAATTCAAATCTAGTTTTCACACCTCAATTAATCAATTAACCCAAACACGTCTTAAAATTTTTGACTTAGTTGTTTTTAGACAATCGATGATAATTACAAGAGTATTTTGTGTGATTTATTTTATGTGACATTATCTTATTTTATTGTCTTACTAACATGTTTCTTTTGTGATGGTCAACTTGCATCCATATCTTCAAAATTGTTTTTTCAAAAATTATAAGGCAATGTTTTGTGTCATTATCTTTCTAGTGCTTGACCGGAATATACCATTTTCAAAAATTAAATGTAGAGAATATTCTAGTGAAAATCCCTATACTCCTTACTTTTCTGGGCAAATACATAATTTAAATTTTATCTAAAACCCATTTTATTTTACATAAATTCATGCATTAAAAGGGAATCATAATAAAATAATGACAAGTCAAAACTAAAGAAACCGAAACTATGTTAAGACATGGCTAGAAAGGTGTCGATTTTGGGTGTCGTGGTGAGGTTTGTACCTTTTTTGCACGTAACTAACTTTTAAACCCAACCATTAAATCTTTGAACCATACAGACCATGGAATTGATGTTTCAAGTTTCATAACTTGATATCAATTTTAAAGGTATCTACTCCCGCCTAGCCCCAAATGATCAATGGCGACTTCAAGCATTGGCTGCTTTATGGTGGTAATCTAAGATCGGTTAAATGAGCAATTCATTCGAGAATCCCTTTTCATGATAAAAGGATGAGAACCTGCATTTTCTTGCTCCTATCACTTCAAAATAGGAGAGTTTCAATTGAGGGAGCACTTTCTCATAAAAAAAATAGCATTTTTAAGTTTCAATTGAGAGAACACTTTTTTGCTAGTTATGATTCAGCATATTTGCATTTTATCCTTTTAAGTTGAACCTACGGATAGCTTGAGGCTATGATCATAGTCAAGGTCTTTCATCCAGAACCTATCAAGAAAATCCTTTTAAAGTTCAACGTTGCTGGTCATGATTCGATGCTTTGGCATTTTGTCATTTTAAGTTGAACCTAGGTAGAGGTCAAGCCTAGAATCATAGTCTAGGTTTTTTATCTAAAGCATATTAAGAAATTTTTTCAAAGTCCAACATTGCTAGTTGTGATTTTGGCACAATAGCATTTTGTCTTTTTTAGTTGAAGCTACGGATAAGTCAAGCTTAGAATCATAGTCTAGGTTTTTTATTTAAAAATTCAAACTTCAGCTTTTTGCCAACAAACTTGAAGTTGTCACCAAAATATTGTTTTTATCCTGGCATTGTATTGATTTTAATCTTTTCATTGCAAGAACATAAGCCAGCATCAAGCATGTCTTGAACAAAATGACGTCTATCAGTTTTAGCCATGTTCTTGATACTTAAAAACAACAAAAGAGGGCAAGTTGTAGACATCCATTTTGTTCAGGCCAATTTTTGTTATCTTGTGACTTAATTGAAAGATGATAGACTAAATAATAAAAATAAAAATAAAAATAAAAAATAAAATAAAAATAAGGATGACTATTGAGCGGCAGCAAACAAAAACATCTTTTAGGAAAAGCTTAAAATACCTAGGCACCGTATTAAAAAAAAAGAAAAAAAAGGCATTAAAAGTCACCATTCAAGGTGTCATCAAGGTCATTTGAGCAAGCACGGGTCAGTCATCCATCATTCCTAAGTAAGGTGATGTGTCTGGCGAGCCAACGGTTAGTGAAAATCCAATTTACATGAGTAAGTATCGATACATGACCTTTAGGTATCTATAAATGCGTCCATGTCGTTAGAACTCAAAAAACCACTATTCGTGTTAATACCATTTTTCAGATATAACTTCCTAAAATTCATCTTTACTTTATTTTTAGGGGTAAACATTAGGTTTTAACATTTTTGAATGGTTCACTATACTTGTTACAAAGACATTTCATTCCATAATATGGATAGATGAAGGACAAGCTCGATATTGCTCATTATACCAACCCATTGCATCATTTATTTTTGCTGCCAAGGATGTACATCAACCAATGAAATGCTAAAAGATTGCTTCTTTTTACAATGAGTCACCATATTATTTACCCTAAATGACCTAAATGCCCCACTTTTACTAGGTTTTTGATGGCTGAGATTGAATCTTATATAAGATATATTCTGAGCTCAGCCAAAAAAACCTTCACACATATTTACATCAGCCACCATACTAAAAAATCTTTCATTCCCTAAGTTCCCCATTAGCCTTCCAAAAACCCTCATAAAGCCCTTTATAACCATTATCTTACCTAAAAAAAAACTCTTTTGTTACTATAACACCCTTCAAGCTCATTTATGGCCATTTTTTCTTGCTCAAATCATAGCAAGGGAAGCAAGGAAGTGAGCTATAAGTTTAAAATATTTTCTGCTCAACATTACCAATAAGGTCTTCAAAGTTTTTAGGCTATATTTTTTTTCTTTTTTCCCTTTCATTTACTTATTTTTGCATTTTGATCATTCTGATGCACTTTAATATGCTAACCATGACCTTATCTTAGGATTCCCATGCATCTGGTTGCCTTGGATGTAATACACATAAGATTTATGATTGCTTTATTAATTTTTCCATCATGTTTCTTCACTTCTATGTGCTCAGCCCATCTAGAAAATGTGTTTTAATGCTGTCTTGAAATTCTAGCAATCTTTTTTCTTTTGTTTAAGAATGTTATATCATCTCTATGGAAATAGTTTTGATGCCATGCATTTAACTAACATCTCTATGCATTCTTATGCTTATTTCTCCACATATTATCATCATTTTCATGTTTAAATGTCATCTTTATATATTTTAACATGTCTACCATGTTATTATCATGAATATCATTTTTAGTTCATCACTTATTTGTCAAAATGTTGGTTTGTTGCTAGTAAAATGTCTATTTTCCCAAAAGCCCCCCACGTTAAGTCTATGTTGACCTCAATAAATGAAGAGTAACATAGATTTAAGGTTTTCTATTCATTAGTCTTTCAATCTTAGGGAAAAAACAAGTTTTTCATGCTAGGATTCACGAGTTATTGAGACCAAATGTTTTGTTTTTCAAAAGTAAAATATTTTATTATTCAAAGTTGTTTATGCCTTGATCCTTTTGTCTAATGTCTTAGTGACATGGTCAATAGGTTGTTTCTTCATCCCTAACTACTTCAGAAGTGGTAAATGAGCTTGTGAATTCTATCAAAGACATTCGGATGTCCATGGCCCATGTTTAGTCCTAAAATCCTAAGAAAATCAAGAACTCCCCAATTTTTACCCTGATAGCATAGTAATCATGACTCGAAAAATCATTTTCGAACCATTAACTATTTTTTATGAATTTTTTGATATTTTTCCTTGAAAGTGCATCAAGTTACCTTTCCAGTATTATCTTGTTTGCCTTTGGATCATTCTGGATGAGGCAGTTTTGATTTTTTCAAACCAATATTGTTTGAAACTGATAGAATCAATGGTTTGCATTCTGTTTAGGCAATTGTGGCCTATCAAATATTTTTAGAATTTTTAAAAATATTGTTACTAAAGAGTTCATGAAATACCTTTATGAAAAGGTATCATTTATGATTTAACAATCCTGGATGAGTTAGGAATGATTTTCCAAATTTTATAACTCTTTTTTCGCTACATGTGCTGTCAATGTCATATTAACCCAACTTTAAAAATTATTTCCACTTGGAAGGTGATTTGTTAGACTTTTGGGATATATTTGCATTAAACCCTATCGAGTCAACTTTCCAATGGTACCTCACCCGACCTCTAAATGTCTTAATTTGCCTGAAATAAAATAAAAATGGGGCATTATGATGTTGTCCGCTGTGTTTAGCTTTAGTCGTAATTAATTGATTTTTTTGAATTCCCACTTCATAGAATTCGAATGTCTCCAAGTGATCTTGAGTAGTCCCTTCTGGTTAAATTATGTACATCAAACTTGTAAGCCCAGATAAAGGCATAAGCAATTTTCATCATGTCATCTCTACTTTTATCAAATTTTTTTAATAAAAAAATCACCTATTTTGTCAAGAATTAAAAAAAATGTCACATTTTCAAGAAATTATCAAACTTTTATCCATTACAGTCCTTCAACTCCATATTTTTTGAAAATTATCAAGATTTCCATTTATAGGAGACTTCAACCTCGTTTTTTAAGCGGATACTCTAACCTCTTTTTTAAAAAATTGTCAAAACTTAAATTTTTTTTTCTTTTCCGTTCTAAACTTTTGCAAAATTAAAATCCAGTTTTCACATCTCAATTAATCAATAGATCCAAACACGTCCTAATATTGTTGACTTCATTATTTCTGGATAAACAATGAAAATTATGAGATAGATTTTGATCATCCCACCCCTTTCCCTTTTGTTGTTTTGTGTGAGTTATTTTACGTGATAATATCTCATGTTATTGTCTTACTAACACACTTCCTTTGTGATGGTCAACTTGCATTCATATTTTCAAAATTATTTTTCCAAAATTCATGCATGAAAAAGGGATTATAATAAAATAATGATAAATCAAAATCAAGGAAACTAAAACCAAGTTACGACATGGCTAGAAAGTTATCAATTTTGGACATCTTAGGAAGGTTCATACCTCTTTAAGCACAGCTAACTCCTAAATCCAACCATTGAATATTTAAACCATGCAAACAATGGAATCGATGTTTTCAGTTTTGTAACTCAAAAATACGAATTTCAATAGGCATCCAATCATGCCTAGCCCCAAATGATCGATGGCAACTCTAAGCGTTGGCCATTTTGTAGAGGCCATCCAAGATCGATTCTATGAGCAATTTGTTTGATGGTCCCCTTTTATGAAAAAAAGATAAGAACCTGCACTTTCTTGCTCCTATCACAGGAAAAAGGGTGAGTCCCAATCGAGAGGACACTTTTTCATCTAGAGAAGTGATATTTTTAAGTTGCGGGCTCCCTTTTGCGATAAAGACAGGGCACATTATTGACAGTCCTTATTTTTTTTATTGAGATTATAGCACTCAACCATAATCTGATAAGTTTAACATTTGAATCTTTTCAATAAGATAAACACTTCTTTCATCCTTCCATGACCTTGAGTCAGCTCAACAAATCATGAAAGAACTAATTAGGTAGGTAAGTTTGTTTACTGATTGCATCTTTATGCAACTCTTAAATTAGTTGGTGGTAATTTTTTGCCTAAATACATCGTATGCATTTTACCTAACCATTACATCTAAGTCATGTAGTTAACATATCATTTATAACTTAAGCAGCTCGAGCAGTAAGAAGCCTATGTCAACTTAAGAAATCCCGATGATCGAAGCTCAGGTATCTTGTTATGAACTAGGAAAGGTGTTTTATCATGCTTAGGTGAGAAGAGAATTTACAAGCTAGAATTAAAAGAGAAGGCAAGGTTTGCAAACCCTATTTATAAAATGAATACCAAAAGAAAAATTCAACCATCCATAACCTAGTTATACTAAGCTCGAGCCCATAATCATCCTCATGCTAGCATAATCATAATATAAGCATGAAACAAAGTAAGCATAGCAATAGCACTTAGTGATCTTATGTGTCATTTGCATAAGCCCCATTAAACAATTTGAGATGTTTTATCAAATTATTTAATAATTTTGGTTCTTTAATTAAAACATTTTTAATTAAATTCCTAACTTTTAAGAAACTTAGCTTAAATTGTTTTGTTACCTAACTTTTAGGCTAGTTGTCTTAGTCAGAACACTATCTAACTTTTAGATAATCTTGTCTTAATTTAGAGAAAACTTACTTTTTGGGAAACTTGCTTTCCAAAAATAACATTTTAAGACATTAAATTGGACATTACCTAACTTATTAAGTTGTTTGTCTTAATTAGGACATTATCTAATGTTTAGATAACTTTGTCTTAATTTTGACCAATCATTTAACGTGATATCTCTTAAACCATTTAGGAAAGTAGTTTCCAATTTTTTTTTAAGTATTAGTAATTGATCCATATTTAATTTAATTAAGAAAACAATTTTCTTACATAATTAACATTTATTCTAACCACATTAAAACAAATCCTTATCAAATTAGGATTAATCATTTAAATTAAATATATTTTTAATTAAAAAATTTAACTGAAATTTAATTTCATGCTTAGTATATAGTCCAATTCATATCTTAAATAATTTAAGAAAATTAATATAATTGGATAATTAGGTGTTTGATAACAAGTTAGAGTTTTAGCAGAGCACAGCCTTTTAAAGAATCCTAGTCCAATTTGGAGTTTGCTCTAAATTTGGCTATCTTAGCCATCCTAATTCAACTCAAACACTAGTTTCTTTTTCTCACTAAACCTCTGATAATGCAGCAAATTTGCAGCACCATCTTGCTACCATTAATGCCGCACTAAGGTTACAAGAAGAAAGACAAGGTGGGCATTCAGCACGCGCACACGATATGGGCTAGAATTGAAGTGTTTCAACTCTAATTTTTAACTTAATTTTTCTAGTAAATATTATGAACTTTTCATGACACTTTCAAGGTGGAAAAACAAGAAAAAAGTCACATTACCAACTGCTAAAAAATTTTAGCACCATCAAAAAATCAAAATAGATGCATCCTAGCCATAGTCAGCACTAAAACATTTATAGGTGAGTCTAGTATCAATTTAATTAGAAACAAAACATATTTTAAAATAATTACTTTGATAAGAGAAATGGATTAACATGATGGAAAATTAAAATGTAAAAAGAAACAATTTCTTTAATTTTTAATTCAAGCAATAGATTAAAATAACATTGAAATAACCTAGAAAGTGTAAGACATGTTAGGACTTTATTCTGAATTAATTAAAACAATTTTAATTAATTATTTAAACACTTTTAAACATGTTTAAGCCAAAAATTCCATGTCCATATTTAAAAAATTAAAGAAAAAATTTTAAGAATTTATTAAGACCGAAAATCACTAGATCAATATACAAATTAATTAGATTAATTATCGCAAAAAACTAGCATGCTATACCACATGTGACCTACAAACTTAGGCTTTGACACCACTGAAAGGTATTCTAGCTTACGCATATCTATACAGGCATAAAAATTTAAGTAGAATTAAGCATACATAGTGGAATTAAATAAACACCCAAATTTCGTAGGATCTTAAGTAGCAATGCACATGTGATCAAATTGTAATTTAAAATAAAGATATGATAGAAATCATACCTACATAGAGACTTGGAACTCTAAGTATGTTGATGCCTACAAGAATGCACCATGGGTTGATTACTATGATATTTTCTTGAGGCCAAAAGTGGTCCAAGTGTTCTGGCTCTAGCAGTGATCCACACAGATGACTATTAGAGCTTTTATGAGGCCCGTGGTTTTTTTGGGCTAGCCAAAAGGCTTCTCAAGCCTTAACAAAAGATATGCATAGTAAAGTAACTATTTTTTGTAGATGCCAATAAACAGATCCAAAAATCACAAATCTTGATTTCAATTGATTCCATCAAGATGGAAAACTGATATCCTACCTTATAGTGATCAAAAGCATTTTGAGATCACTTGGAATACCAATTGACATAAAGGAGGTTTAGGGAAGTAAGGATTTAAGGATTTAACCAATTTCATAATTTTTGTTAACAAATAATCTCTAAAAGCTTGAAAACTATTTTTCTATTTTTGTTGTGTCAAAAACAATTCAAGAACACTAAAAAAAACCATAAAAACACAAAGAGAGGTTAAAGAAGCATGAATGTTGTGCCAAACCCCATAAGAAAGTCTAGGGTCTATATTTAAAGCTTTCCTAATACCTCTAATCAGCCAAAATTCCTTAATAATATATTTAAAGCCATCATAAACTAGGTAAGGTTTGCTAATGGATCAGTCTCACACATCGTCAAGGTTGGCACCACTTTGGTGGTGTCTTGGAACTGTAGACACCTAAATTTGTCTGGGTTGTTTATCCCTGAAAGTCTCAAATATCCAAGAACAAAAATGTAATGGCTACTTTGATGGAGGTCAACTTCCACCAAAGGGGTTTAACATTTTTGCAATTTTAATCAGTCAAATGTAAATAACTGTATATGTGCATGATGGAAAAAATTTTTGGGTAAAAAGGACAAATCCATAAAGGAAAAATTTTTGTTTTTGAACAAGTTCTTTACAAATTTTAGAAATTGTCTCTGCACAAGATATCACGGTCAAATTTCTTATTTTTAGAAATTTCTAGAGAATTTTTCATTAAACTTAGAAGTTGATTGTCGTATAATTATACTGATACCTGTATAGTATTTATGCCAATATGCACCTAAAAAAATCATAAATATTCAAGGAAAATATATATTTGGTAGTTTCTACCTTGAAGTGTCAAATTGTAAATTTTACAAATTAATTTTGAATTTTGCAGTCTTACGAGTATAATGCTCGTGAATTTTACTTTTGGTTCTTGTTGATCTATTTTTTAAAATTTTACAAGTTCGTTTTCTTCACTTTGGAAATTAATGTTAAATAATATGTGGTCTTGAATTTGCTTTACTTCAGTGTCAATGAAATTTCATAATTTTTCTCGATGTTGAAATACGAGTTTTTTTTACTCGTAAAATTTTTAGCGGAATCCTCTCAGGTTTCAAAAATCAAAATTCATCCAATGTTATTGTTTGATTCACATTAAATTAGTTTTGAAAAATTTATTTATTTTCATGAGTTTTGAATTTTTTCTTCAAATCTTTTTATTTTTGAAATACAGAGTTTTCTACTCCATAAATTTTTAGGGTGATTTTTCTTGATTTATGATTTTTTGATTCACCTTAATTTAGTTCTCAAGAAGTCATTCATTTTCATGACTTTTGATTTTTATCCTTGAAATTTCCCCTTTTTTAAAAATCGAGTTTTCTATTACATAAATATTTTCGGGAAAATTTTATTTGGCTTAAAATTCTTAAAATTCATCTAATATTGTCATTTAACTCCCATTAAAACAGTTTTGAAAATTTTAATTTATTTCATGGGTTTTCAATTTTTTTCACATATGTCAATTTTTTTACACTAAGGCATTTCTTGTAAATTTGACGAGTTTTTAACTTCCAATTAGGATCTTTTGCACAATTTCATTTCTAAAATTTTGTCTATGATCAATTAACATTAATTCAAATTTTATTTTGATTTTGGGAAATTTTATTTAATTTCATTTTAGTTACTTTTTCCAACTAGTCACATGCTAACTAGCTTGGTTTCTTATCCGATTACTTTGTAACCAAATTGGTTACATCCCAATTACCCATTACATGAGCTGAACAACTTTATCATGAGCTTGATAGTAGAGTGACTTGTAAGAAATGATAACAAAACCATGGGCTTATGACACAGCATTTATTATTTCCAACCTAACAAGCCAACTTCACATAAAAAAAGACAAAAAAAAGAAGGATATTAGTGGCCACTCAGCCACTCCAATTTGGGGCAGCAATATTGCCACCCCTTCCTCTATAAAATGAGGATTTTTTTCTTCATAGGTTTTTTTTTCGCTAGAGAAAAAAAAAGAAAAAGACAGCTTGGAACAAAAAAAACACTTAGTTTTTCAAGTTTTTCCTTAAGGTTTCTCTTCTTCATTTTGATTCATTTTCATCCTCATTCTTAAGCCAAAATCATGTTAAGGCTCATAGATTCTCATCCATGTTGAAAGGCTAAACACGGTGGCTTTATTTTAATTTTTTTGTATTTTTACTTATTTTTTAGTTAAATCTTGTGTGTATATATATATGTATACACTATTATTTTTGTTATTATGATTTTGATTTTGTTGTATTTATGTTCATGTTTCTTTCATGTTCTTGTGATGTTAATATGTTGATTAGAATAATATTATATTTAGTTTATGATTTTTCTTTGATTTAAGTTTGATGATAATTATTCATGCTTATTTCCATGGTTTTTATGTCAAAGCATATATGTATTTCATGTTTTTCATCTTGACCAAATCTGATTGGAATTGTTCATGACCATTTTGTGCTTATTTTTATTTTGATTTCATGATTTTTAGATTATTTTGTAATATTAGTAAACATAGGGACTAAATTGTAAAATTTATAAAAGGTTTTTTTTTTGATATTTTTGGCTTGGTTGAGAGCTTTGTAGGCCATGAGATTTTTTATTTGTGTATTTGTAAACAAATTTTAGGCATTTCTAATACTTTAGGGGTGGTCATTTTGTAAATATTAAAAGTTTAAAGACTAAATTGTAAAAATGGAAATTATATTTTAAGGCTAAAAATGCTTGGTCAAACCTTCTTGCATATTGTTACCGTGACTTTTGTGTTGATTCTTTGCTGGTTTGATGATTTTTAATGATTTTTTTATGGTACTTTACCATATAGGGGTCAAAATATAATTTTATAAAGTTTAGGGGTTACTTTGTAAATTGTAAAAAAACTTGGGCAAGGTATTTGGCTGAATCTTTATTGATATATTGGCTATATTTTCATGCATAATTTTATATGATTTTTTTAATGATTTTTAGGTTATTTTATTGTATAGGGACTAAAATGAAAATTTAGGAAAGTGTAGTACATTTCATCAGTTTCAACGATTTCTATTATTTCTATGGCCTTCTATAGGAATATTAAAATTTTCAAAACTTTTCGTATTTATTTGGTCCTTCAAAGGATAAGAAATGTAATTTTCAAAAATTTAAGGGCTTAATTGCAAATTTTGCATTTCAAGTCAAACTAAAACTTTTAGCTTTTCTATTTAGAATAAATTCATCTACTTTTCATCATTTTAGTGTCCATTAGGGTATCAGATACTTTCATGCCAAAGGTATACCTTAGGGCCATTTTGTTAATTTTTTAAAATCGAGTCTTAGTTAGTAACCGAGATGCTTTTATGCCAAAGGTGCACATTTAGGATAGGTTCATCCAGTTTTTATCATTTTAGAATCCATTAGGGGTACGAGATACTTTCATGTCGAAGGTATACCCTAGGGGTATTTTCATAATTTTTCTTACCAAGATGCTTTTATGTTAAGGGCGAAAGTTTAAGCTCCCTTTTAGCCTTTTAAGGTTATTTTTAAGTCCATTAGGAGTACGAGGATACTTTCATGTTGAAGATATACCTTAAGGGCATTTTCGTATTTTTTTCATCAAGATGCTTTTATGCCAAAGGTGAAAGCTTAAGTTCCTTTAGCTTTTTAAGGTTATTTTTGAGTCCATTAGAGGTACCGGGATACTTTCATGTTGAAGGTATATCTCAAGGGCTGTCTCGTAATTTTCCTTATCGGGTGCCTTAATGTCGATGGTAAGGTTGAGAATATTTTAATTTTCCTTAGAACTTGATTCTAAGTAGTTATCGGGTACCTTAGTGTCGATGGTAAGCCTTAAAATATTTTAAATTTCTTAGAACCAAATCCTAAGTAGTTACCGGGTGCCTTAGTGTCGACGGTAAGCCTTAAGGGTATTATAATTTTTCTTAAAACCTAGTCTTAAGTAACCATCGGGTTTTTCTATGCCAATGGTATACTTTAAGGATAGGTTTGTTTTTCCTTCATCTTTTAGTCTTTGTATTTGAATTAGTATTTCAGTATCTAGATTGAGTCATATGTCCTTTATTTTTGTTTCAAATAAAATTCGTGTATCTTTGAAAAATAAAGGCAATGTCTCAGAGTTAGAGTGGTGTATGAAATTCCTCCCACCCATATGTGATAAGGGTTTACGGATCATTCTAATGACGAGGTACCCTTTTCAAAATGGAAATCGAAAACTTTATACAAATAAAACCTTTCACATTCTACCAAGTACTCTAATAGGATGTGAAAAACATTTTTTATAACCTTTTATGTCCCTTTGGTTCTCCGTTAGTGTATAAAAGGGAATAATAAAAACTTTCATGTCCCATTGGTTTTTTGATGAGGGCGCATAAGATGTTTCAATTTTTTCTTAAAATACAAAACCTCGATTTTTTCTCATGGGATAATAAAATCTTATTTTAACAATATGGGAATTGTAATTAAATGCCACATATTGAAGCTGAATAAAAATTAAAATTCAAGTTAACACGTAATTAATAAGGTACCGATTTTTGGGCACACGAGAGGGTCAATCCTTACTTATGATTGTAACTGACTCCCAGACCTTTTTTATGATCTCTGGTATGATCGCGGGCCTTGCAGTTTGTATTCTAGGTTTTCGTAACCCCAAAAATACAAACTCCAGTAAGTGACCAATCTCACCTAACCTAAATAGATTGGTGGCAACTCCAAATAAATTGTCATTTCGTAATGACTATTTAAGGTTAAGTAGAGTGAGCGATTCATCTCAACCACCCAGTCCCCAAACATAAAAAGATGTCAATAATGATATGGCCTATACAAATAGGAGAATATAAAATAATAATAAATTTAATAAATATAGAAGCGAAGGCCATTTAAGTCGGGCTTGGTTAAGATTTGTATGTAGACCACGTTGCGACAGCTTGGTGACTCCGCTGGGGACATCTAAAGAGTCAGGCCTAAAATTAATTATGTGTTAATTAAATTTTAATTAATTCGGTTTTAATTGGTGTCTAATTTTAAATTCCTTTTTTTTTAAAAAAAAATCACTTTTCATTGTATCAATATTTATTTTACACTAATCGTTTTTGTGTTTGCTTTTGTTTTTTTTTTTTTGGGATTAGGATAGTAGGTTTTATTTTTAATGTTCTATCATAAAAAGGTAAAATTTTCCTTTTACACACACATGCATATTTTGCAGTAGTTTCTCTTCTGTCAGATATGGAAGGGCACGGATACCCAATATTTTAGGAAGGGGTAAAGTAGCTCTGTTTTCTGAGGTGTTAGCCTCTATTTGGGCCTTCTTACATTTGCTCGAGGTGTTAGCCTCATTACAGACATGGAAGGCATGCCCACTCAAATCAAACCTATTCCGATATGGATCAATGATGGATAAGGAGAAGGTACCTTGCTAGTCCTTTTAGGGCTTAAGGAATTCGAGAACCTAATTAGAGGTCTGACATAAACCACATATAGTGAACTATATTAACCTTCTAGTCAAAGCCATGCCGGATTTTAGATGTCAACAAAATTAGGGACACATGAAAGGACAAAGTTATCTTTTCCTTTTTATTTTTATTCTTAATGTCTTGTTTCAATGATTTGTGTTAGCTATATTAGCTTTGAATTAATCTTAATTTTGATATAACTAAAACTTAAGCTCAATTAGCTTGTATTTAAATATTTTCAAGATTAGTATTTTTTCATGAAATATTTTATAAACACTCTGAAAAATACTAGAATGTGTTTTAACTTCTTCAAGCATTCAAAAAGATGCTTTTAATACATACATTTGTATAAAACATTTTTTAGATAAGTTTCACATGTTTTAAAGTCATGAAAAACCTCTTAAAATTGATTTTTATGTGAAAGTATCGATACACTATGTGTATGTATCGATACAATACTTGGCAGTAGTTAAATAACCTTAAAATATTGAAATCACTGTTCATGTATTGAGACAGAGCATCTTGTATCAATACAGCACTATTTAACCGTCATATTTTGGATCGTTAAACACAATGTATCGATACCCAGTTAATTGTATCGATACAGAGGCACGAAAAACAATGGGAAACAACATTTTAAAGGCTCCAACGGCTATATTCCTTCACCAAATGTTCCCAACGGCTAGAATCATAATCAAGGCTATAAATAAGCCACTCCAACACCTTCAACAAGAAGAGAGAAACCAAGAGATTATGCTTAGAGTCAAATCCTTCATCTTTTATTAACTAGTTCATCTTTGTATAGGATTAATTCTTCCTATTTTTGCATTTTTCATTTTGTATCTTTAGATACACATTTTCTTTGAGCTAAAATTTTTGTAAACACCTAACCTTTAGAGGTTTTATTTGTTTACACCAATATCCTTATAAAAAGAGAAGGTTACTACTTACCCATCGAAAAGTAGAGAGAGGATTCTATCTTAGCCATAAAAGATAGGGGGTAAAGGTTTCTATCATAGCCTTGAAAGATAGGGAGTGTAAAGGCTATACCTTATCCTTGAAAGGTAAACAATTCAAGTTAGTGAATTGTGAAAATCCGAGGCAAGTGAAGCTGAGGTAGAGGACGTAGGTAATTGAGGCTGAACCTTTATAAATCATTGAGTTTGCTTCTCCTTTCCGTTTTCCTTGATTGTTTATTTTCATTCACTAAATTGCACTCTAAAAGTTTATTGTTTGGATTTCTCAAGTTTGTCTAT
>JBBYHO010068593.1:0-47437 GCA_038382025.1 Adansonia gregorii
TAAACACAAGCTAATTAAGCTTAAGTTTTAGTTATATCAAAACTAAGATTAATTCAAAGCTAATATAGCTAACAAACCCTTCAATCTTTTTTTGCATTATATTAATGCTAATTTTTATGCCCATCTACTTATGTTTGCTTTTGTCTTTTTGGGAATTAGGATAGTGGGTTTCATTTTAAATGATATATCATAAATTTGTCCCTTCACACACACTATGCATATTGGGCAGTAGTTTTTCCTCTGTAAAATATGGAGAGGACATAGGTACCCAATATGCTAGGAGGGGGTGAAGTAGCTCTGCCTTCTGAGGTATTAGCCTCTGTTTGGGCCAGTGAAAAACCTATCTGGTGTAGATTCCTATATCTGCCCGAGGTGTTAGCCTCGTTACAGACATGGAAGACATGCCCACTCAAATCAAACCTATTCTGACATGAATTCGTGATGGATAAGGATAAGGTACCTCACTAGTCCTTTTGGGGCTCGAGGGATTTAAGAACCTAATTAGAAGTCTGACATAAACCGCATATAATGAACCATACTAACCTCTCAGTCAAAACGATGCCTGATTTTAGGTGTCGCCAAAATTAAGGACACATGAAGGGACAAAGTTATTTTTCCCTTTTCATTTCCAATACTTTTAATATCTTGTTCGAATAATTTTTGATTTTTGTTTACTATGAATAATTTGTGACTTCCATTATTTTGAAGTTTTACTTGAATTTAGTATTTCCTAAGGATACTAATTCAGGCTTTTCTTTTCTTTTTTCTTTTTGTGCATCTTTCATCTCATATGCATATAGGGACGCTTGTTTTAAATTTGAATTTCAGCTCAGTTAATTTCCATTAAACTTTATGGGTGAACGAGTGTACGAGGTAATTATTTCAAAGACATTCGAGGAAGTTTGCACTAAGTCAGAATCAAATCAGAAGGAATGTGAGGACTGTACACTCAGAGAATTTGTGCTAGGATTATCATAGATTACACATTTTGACGTTCGACAAAATAATTTGACAGATTTAGTTGATATACGGGATGGTTGGAGCGATGTGAGGAAGGCTCAATTTATTGAAAAGAACGGACATATCACTCTTCTCCTTAGAATAACAATAGGTAAACAATTGGTTCATGTTTTGATTGAGTTATGGGATCCTTCCTGCAAATATTTTTCATTTAGTCAGTATGATTTAACCCCTATAATTGAGGAGATTGCATTTATACTAGGGTTAGGGCCTTTAGAGTCACGACCCATTTATTATAAGGAACGTAACCCAGTGAATCTCCAAAAGAAGTTAGGATAAATTCTTGATTTACCACCCCAGTCAACATTACATCATATCGAACATAAAGGCAATACGAGTGTTATCTCATGGTAGTTTTTGAAAGAGTACATCAGGGAGCATTCAAATAGGGAGGAAGCTCTTGATGCTTATGCTCTAGCTATTTATGGGTTAGTACTTTTTCCAAGGATACTCAGGCACATCGAAGTAGCCGTATTGGAGCTCTTTGAATGGTTAAAAAGGAATGTCCATCCTACTTCTGCTATTCTAGCTAAAATTATCTGAGCTCTCAACGTATTCCGAAAATCAGGTCGAGGTAGGTTTCTTGGGAGTGCATTGTTACTCTACATTTGGGCTTGAAGTCATTTTTGGGGTGAGGGTGCCATTAAAGTAAAGCCATACTTCTCACATTTCATTCCTCTGCAAGAGTTCATCAAGAAATGTAGGCACGATTCAGGATCAAAAAATCAATGGGTGGAAATGTTGAAAAGTTTGGCTTCTGTAGATATAACATGGCAAGCTCCTTGGTTTGTGCTTAAACCTTTTCTATACCGATGTGGCCAGTTACTTTCCGTGCTGTTAATTAGTTTATGAGGAATCGTAGGATATGCACTGTTTTTAGTTCGACGACAGTATGGATTGCAACAGTTTATTCCTATGACTGCCGGGTTAGCAAGTGTAGACTTAGACTATTCTGGAGAAGATTATAGGAGTCCACTTCAGTTAATAGCCCTACATTGGAGAACAAGGTATAAATCAGGGATAAGTGCTTATATAGATCAAACTACTCCTAGATATAATGCCTAGAGGCATATTCGAGGATGTAATTTAATCATCCTGAGTCCAGATGGATCTAATCCTTCGGTGTCCATACAACCTCAACCTATAATGCCTTCAGAAGTGGAGTTGATAAAACAAGAAATTTAGAGAGATCAAAAAAGGTTGGCCGCAAAAAACCAAGCTTTTCAGGAAAAAATTATGTACTTGAAAATGAAAATAGAGGCCAAGGAAAAAGGCGCCAAGAAGATGGAAAAACAATACCACTTAATGAAATAAGATTAGATCGAGTAGAATAAAAAGATAAGACTTGCTGGCATATTCAAAAGTTCGAGCAAATCTTCCAACAAGACATCAGATGAGATGCACAAACTTCGAAAAAAGCTGGGGGTGTGAAAAACTAGGGCCTTAGAAGGAAAAGCTAAACTAGCCACTTTCGAACGGGAAAAAAAAGCACATGCTGACACCCGTGCTTGCTTAAGGAGATCTATAGAAAAAAATGAACAGCTTAGGATTAATTTGGGTGTATAACAAGAAAGAATGGCCAGATTGATCCAAGAACGAGAAATTCCTGCTATGACTGTCGAGGAAATGGGACAAGTTCTACGTCAACAACAATGTGATACTGATACTTGGGTACAAGCTTATCAGGAAATGTATGTATCCTGGGATAATAAGCTGTATTGGGTCGAGTATGAGTCTAACAAATAAAGAGCCAACTCTTTGGGTCGATAATTCTACACTAATCACCTGACACAGCATATTCACTCGGCAATCATCCAAGCAAGACATATGGTTGAGAAAATTCGTGTTCTGAAAAGCCAAATTAATCTAGTTGGTGAATTTGGTCCTATTGTACTTATGTTTCTAGAACAAGCAGAACAACAATATGACCAGATCAAAACTTTCCTTGGATGTAAGCTTAACATGATAAAAAATGTGTAACATTTTTCAAAGTTAATGGAAATTTATGATTCTGAAATCTTTTGTTAAAGCAAACGCTCCTACAAGTACATTTATACATTCATAGCATGCATTTGTATCATACATACATAAATTCATTCATTCATTCATTAATAAATTCATAGTTTAATAAAATTTGGAATTCTCTTTTTAAGGTTTTAAACATTGTAATAAGGAGAGTCCTACTGAACAATAACTTACTCATTGCTATTACACAAGATTCACAGCAAAGAAAATGGCAGAGGATCAGTTAGCAAGATTGGAAAGGCTTGAAAAAAGCCAATGTCAATCCTAAGAGAATATGATTAAAAGGCAAGAAAAAATGCAAGCTTTAATCACCAGATTGATGGAATTATTATTGGCAAGAGAGTCAGCGTGCCTGTCCAAAATCAGTCCAACTCCTACCAGCTTATCTGGGGGGTCCAACCTGAAACACAACAAACATTTGCATAAGAAACTCAAATTCTGAACATGCCAACTACACAACAAAATACTTCCGGAGTTACACCACCTCCAGTCATTATTATTAATCCTGACATTCTTTCACAAAGGGTTGATACTAAAACTGCACGATAGGAGATAATAATTCTTGATACTGTTGAAGCAGTAGAATAACAGCGGTAAAAAATCAAAACTAAAATAAAGACCAAGAAAGAAAAAATACAGCTTTTAGAAAGAAGGTTGAAAGCCATAGAAAAAGATAAATTTTGCACTAGTGTAGATGCGAAGGATCTTAGCCTAGTTTCTGACCTAATCTTGCCGCCAAAATGTAAAATGCTTGAATTTGAAAAATATAAAGGCACCACTTCTCCACAAGCTCATATCAAGATGTTCATTTGAAAGATGGCTGGTTATTTTCACGATGATAAGCTCTTCATTCACTGCTTTCAGGAAAGTTTAACTGGATTGGCGCTAAATTGGTATAATAATTTGACGCGTAGTCAAATTCAATGCTGGTCAGATTTAACTAATGCATTCCTGCAAATAGTACAAGAATATGGCTGAATGGGTACCAGATAGATTAACCCTTCAAAATATGGATGAGAAGCCTGTCGAGTCTTTTAAAGAGTATGCTTAAAGGTGGAGGGATGTGGCATCTCAAGTCTAACCCCCCTCAACCGAAAAAGAAACCACCATGCTATTTGTAGGCACCTTACATCCTTCCTATTATGACAAATTGGTAGGGAATGCAACAAAAAATTTCTCTAATCTTGTAATCTCTGGTGAAATGATTGAATTGGCCATTAAGGCTAGGAAGTTTACCTCAGGAGAGTCTTCCAGTGCAAAGAAGCTAGGACCAATAAAGAAGAAAGATGAAACACCATCTGTCCGCTATGTGAGCTAGCCATATCGCTCAGAACCTTACCCTAATTATCAAAATCCAAGACAAGTGCCCCAAAACACTTATCCATACAATACACCTTGAACACCTATTTCAACAATCGTATAAGCTACCATTCCAAACACACCTTTCCAAAACCAGCCAAGGCCCAATGTTAATCCATCAACCCAAAGAGCCAACCAACCTAGATCTCATTATGAACCCTTTCCTTACTCTTATAAGGAAATGTTTGATAAGTTTTTGAGGCACGGTTAGTGCCTCCATTCTTTTCCAAACCATATGAAGGAAATTACCCAAGTTGGTATGACCCAAATCTGCACTGTGAGTATCATGCATTAGCAAGTCACTCGATTGAAAACTGTACGCCCTTCAAGCAAAAGGTTCAAAGTCTTCTTAAGATGGGTGCTTTTCGAATTGATAATGGCCCAGCACCTAATGTTGCAGCAAATCCCTTACTAGATCAAATTGAACCTAGGATTAATGCTCTAATTGCTGAAGAAGGAAGACGAAGAAAGTGAAAAGCCCAAGAAGTTAAAACTCCTATAGAAGAGGTATGGGCAATCCTAACTAAAGGAGGGATCCTTGGTCAAGATTATGGAAGTATCAAAGGTCAATATGATTTTGATGCTAACTTTTGCAAATTCCATAAGGGATCAAGACACACTTTGCAAACTTGCAGGGAATTTTTAACCACAATCCAGTGAATGATGGACAATGGTGAAATTGAATTCTTTGAAGAGGTTGGATTGAAGGAAGAACAATCAATCAACATGGCTGGTGAAGGATCATTGCAGTTGCCTTACAGGGTTGGTCACCCTCTTATCATTCATAGCAATCAACCTAAGATCACATTACCTAGAATTGAGGTCACTCCTAGGCTCATTATAAGAGCACCAACTCTATTCCCATATCATAATAGTAAGCAACTGCTGTGGAAGTATGATGGTGGGATAACAACTTCAAAAGTTGTTATGTAGTCAATTGGCTGCTATCAACATAACCGGTGTAAGCCATGTGACAAGGAGCGGTTGCATTTACAGCTTAGAAACCACTAAGACCAATGTGAAGACCAAGTCAAAAGGTCAGGCATCTGGAAAAGTAACAGTGACTGAAGATAGCCTAGTAGAAGTACAAGAACCAGTAAAGGAAAAAGAGGTAGCTAAATTTCTAAAGTACATCAAGCACAGCGAACACAATGTCGTAGAGCAATTAAAGTAATAACTAGCAAAGATCTTCTTACTGACTCTATTGCTTAGTTTTGAACTTCATCGGAATGCTTTGCTGAAAGTACTAAATCAGGCCTATGCCCTTCAAAACATTATGTCAACAAACTTGACCGCCTAGTAAACAATATTGTCACTGACAACTTCATATCATTTAGTAAGGATGAAATTCTGCCAGGGGGCAGCACTTCAACAAAAGCTCTTCAATCATAACTCACTGTAGAGGGACCATTCTGCCCAAAGTCTTCATTGATAATGGATCAACTTTGAATGTAAACCATTAATCATATTGTCTTGCTTACTAGTTGATGTCAGTCAGATCAAGCATAGCCACACAATTGTTAAGGCATTTGATGGGACTAAGAGAGAAATCAAGGGAGCTATCTTGATCATTTTAGATATTGGCCCTTACCCATTTGATATTGAATTTCATTTAATGGATATTATCCTAGCATATAACTATTTGTTAAGACGACCATGGATTTATTCTGCCAAGGCTATCCCAGCATTTTTGCACCAAAAAGTTAAATTCATAGTTGAAGAACAGTTGATTAGCCTATCTGAGAAAGAAGACATTGTGGCCATGGCTTTTGTTGATACTCCTTATGTTGAAGTAAATACTAAAATTGAGGAGTGTTTTTTCAGATCCTTTGAAATCATCAATGCCACTTTTAAAGGGTCGGTAATCCTAAAACCTAGACTTTCAAATAGCACCCGTATAGGTCTCAGGCTTACAGTCAGGAAAGGAGCTCGAGCTGGAAGTGGACTTAGGAGACGTTTGCAAGGAATCAGCCAGGCCATTAATGTTAATGTTAAGAAAGACAAATATGGATTAGGCTTCAAGCCGAAAAGAGCTTAAAAAAAGAAATTCAAAAAAAGAATGAGAGCAGGGTAGCCATCCTTGGGTGTTGGCCAACAGTTAGGCCAAAAATCAACTCTCTACCCCTTATTGGAGGAAATTTTTTGCTATAGAGGAGTCAGTCTAGAAAATAAAGATAAAGTAACTAGGAACATTGTTTTGGGGATCAATAAAGCCTTTGAGGAACATCATGTGGCTACCATTGAAAGAGATGATGAAGAACCCATTAAAGATTATGGGACTCACCCATGCCTCCTAGATATGTTTTAAGGAATTAGACATGTGCTGAGAGAAGCATAATCCCAAACTAATAAATAAAAAATGAATTCTGTTATCTATAGATCTTTTTGTAAGAACTCAAAATGTTAATTTATCATCAGTAAAAATGAAATGCACTTAATCTTTCTTTATATAATCTTTCTTGGCTCTTTTCATGTTTTACATCCGTTTCTTTTATGATTTCTTATCTCAGCATCTTTTTTTTGTTTTTTTTGCATTCATACCTCCATTAGGATATTTTGCCCATCTCTTCCTTGTTTTTATCTTTGTAGAGAAATAAATAAATCTGATCAAGATTTAGAGGTAATTTTGGACAGACTATTTGCTCAAACGAGGTTAATCCTGAAGAAAATGTCGATGATCATATCTTACCTCCTGATTTGTTAAAAATAATTGAATAAAAAGATGAGCGCATAATACCTTATGAAGAACCCACTGAGATTATTAATTTGGGGAATGATGAAAATGAGAAGAATGAGATCAGAATAGGAGCCGCCATAAAAGCTTTTACTCGAGAAGATCTGATAAGCTTGTTGCATGAATTTTGAGACATCTTTACATGGTCTTATCAAGACATGCCAGGATTAGATGCAGAGATTATGGTTCATAAATTGCCCTTAAAGCCGGAATGCAAATCGGTTCAACAGAAGCTAAGGAGAATGAAATCGGAGATGCTAATGAAGATAAAAGAATAGGTTAAAAAGCAATTTGAATTTGGATTTCTAAAGGTGGCAAAATATCCGAAGTGGGTTGCAAACATCGTCCCAGTTCCCAAAAAAGATGGAAGAGTTAGAATGTGTGTAGATTACTGAGACCTCAATCGAACAAGCCCAAAAGATAACTTTTTACTCCCTCTATGACACCCTGGTTGATAATACTGCGAAGAACTTTTTATTTTCCTTCATGGATGGATTTTTAGTGTATAATCAAATTAAAATGACTCTCAAAGATATGGAGAAGACCACGTTTGTCACAATGTGAGGAACATTTTGTTACAAAGTAATGCCATTTGGGTTAAAGAATGCGAGAGCAATTTAGCAAAGAGCAATGGTCACCCTAGTCCATGACATGATGCATAAAGAAATTAAAGTGCACGTTGACGACATGATTGCTAAATTCCCTCAAGAAGAAAGTCATTTAGCGGACTTGCGAAAGTTGTTTGAATGGCTAAAAAAATATCGATTAAAGTTGAACCCTGCAAAATGTACATTCGGAGCTAAGTCTGGAAAATTGTTAGGTTTTATCATAAGCAAAAGAGGAATTGAGGTTGATCTAGATAAGATTAAAGCTATACAGGAGTTACCATCCTCACGCACGCCAAAAAAAGTGAGAAGCTTCTTAGGGAGATTGAATTACATCGCTAGATTCATATCTCAACTTACAGATAAGTGTGATCCAACTTTTTGGCTTTTGCGAAAATAAAATCCTGGTGAGTGGGATAAAGAGTGCCAAAATACTTTTGAAAAAGTTAAGCAATATCTCTCTAGTCCATCGATATTGGTACCGCCTGCTCTGGGATAGCCTTTGATCTTGTATTTGTTAGTGTTCGAAAGATCTATGGGCTATTTGTTAGGGCAGCATAATGAGATTGGAAAAAAAAGTAGTCAATCTATTACCTCAATAAAAAATTTTTGGATTATGAGGTAAATTATTCCCAGATAGAGAAGATATGTTGTGCTCTAGTCTGGACGGCGAAAAGACTCTGACAGTACATGTTGTATCATGTTACATGGCTGATCACCAAAATAGACCTAATCAAATATTTATTCAAAATGCTAGCTTTATCAAGAAGGATAGCTAGGTGGCAAGTTCTAATATCCGAATATAATATCATTTATGTAAGCCAAAAGGCGATCAAAGGAAGTGCCATTGCTGAATTCTTAGCAAGCCGGGTGCTTGACGATTATCAGTCGTTGGATTTTGAATTCCTTGATGAGGACTTGATGAATATTATGGTTTAAGAAGAAGAAAAGTCATCGAAAAGATCTCAATGGAAAATGTATTTTGATGGAGCTTCAAATGCATTGGGGCATGGAATCGGCATAATTTTAATATCTTCAGAAGGGAATTATTACCCTTTTACAGCCTGGATAATTTTTTATTGCACCAACAATGTGGCGAAATATGAGGCATGTATTATGGGGATACGAGCAATAGTAGAAAATAAGAATTCAAAGAAGTAAACTTTGTTTATCTGTTCCACGATGACAATTAAATGGTAGATGCTCTAGCCACCTTGGCTTCAATGTTCAAACTAAACAAGGGGCAGGAGGTGATGCCCATTGAGATGAGTATTTATGAATTCCCTACATACTGCCACAACATTGAAATTAAGGTAGATGGCCTTCCATGGTATCATGATATCAGAAATTATTTAAAAGATCGAATATGTCTTCTAAATGCCTTAGAAACTAATAAAAGAACCTTAGAAGTCTGGCACTGAATTTTGTCTTAGATGAAGAGATTTTGTATAAGAGAAGTTTCGACCAAACATTGTTAAGGTGTGTTGATGCTTTAGAAGCAAAGAAAATAATAAAAGAAGTACATGAAGGGGTTTGTGGGATTCATGCCAACAGATACAATATGGCAAAACAAATATGCTACTAGGCTACTTTTGGATGACTATGGAGAGTGACTATATCAAGTACGCCTGAAGGTGCCATAAGTGTTAAATCTATGCTGACAAGATTCATGTCCCACCTTCACCGTTACATGTCATGACTGCACCATGGCCTATTTCTATATAGGGAATGGATGTCATTAGACCCATTACTCCTACAACATCGAACCAAAATCATTTCATCTTGGTGGCCATTGATTATTTTAATAAATAGGTGGAAGCCACTTCTTTTGCAAATGTTACAAGATTGGTGGTGATTAAATTTTTAAAGGCCAATATCATTTGTAGATTCGAGGTCCCTGAAAGAATCATAACGGATAATGCCTCTAACTTGAATAACAAATTTATGATAGAGGTTTGCACCCAGCTCAAAATCTCTCATCATAATTCGGTCACATATCATCTGAAGATGAATGGGGCCATAAAAGTTGCCAACAAAAGTATTAAGAAGATTGTGGGAAAAATGGTGAAGACTTATAAAGATTGGCATGAGAAGCTTTCGTTTGCTCTCCTTGCTCATCGAACCTCAGTACGGACCTCGACTGGGGCAACATCTTGCTCATTGGTGTATGGCATAGAGGCAGTACTACCAATTTAAGTCGAGATCCCATCACTTCGAATATTAATGGAGACCAAATTGGAAGAAATTGAATAGGTACAAGATCGCTATGAACACTTAAACTTTATTGAAGAAAAGAGGTTGAATGCAATCCAGCATAGGCAAATGTACTAGAAAAGGATAATGAAGGCCCATGATAAAAAGATTCGTCCAAGATAATTTCATGAAGGAGAACTGGTACTGAAAAAAATCCTCCCGATACAAAAAGATCCACGAGGCAAATGGGCACCCAATTGGGAATGGCCCTATGTGGTTTATAAGGCATTCTCAAGAGGCACATTAATTCTTTTTGAAATAGATAGAGATGTCTTGCCAAACCCTATCAATGTAAATAGTGTAAAGAAATGCTACGCTTAAAAAAATAAAATAAAATAAAAAACAAAAATCGAATGAAAACCCAAACAGGGCATTCAATTAAAGGTGACATAAGAGGAGGCTTTAAGTTGAAGACCCGAAAGGGCTGCTCAAGCAAAAGAAAGAAATGATCAAATCATAGGTATGATATGATTAAACGTATCTCTAAAAAGATGGATCTACATAGGAGCAGATATTTCGTTCAAAAGAAATCTTTGAAAATCTGAATTCAGTTGTCCAGATCTTTTCTTTGACATTTACCATTATCTTTGTGAATCATTTCTTAGGCATTTTACCTTTATTTTTGTAAAAGAGCCAATATTCTATTTTTTTTCTTTGAAATGCAACCTTTGTTAGTTTATCTTTTTTATCGCATTAATGTTTTTGCTAAATGATAATTAATGACTTAAAAAATAAAGATGGAATAAAATAGATAACATACTAATTTCTTTGAGTTGCTTTGGAATGAGGTCAAAAGATTACAAAAATCTTGGTTCACGTCTTAATTCCTTCAAACATTCTAGGTAGCATTAAGGGTGGATAACTAAAGGTTTTAGATAGAACTCTGACGATGGAGGAACCTTAACCTTTTAAAAGATATTCATTATTTTTTTTTTGGCTAGCAAGAGAATTGATGGAGATTTTAAGTTCCTGTTACATTATGAAAACCACAGATGGCTCAGGGTAGGGACATCCCACAGATTTTTAATCATATCCTTTTTTCTCAACCACTAGATGTTATTGATGCATCACAAAGTCCTATTTTCTCTCAAGGCAGGGATGTTGTCCATATTTCTAATCATATCTTTTTTTCTCAACCACTAGATGATATTGATGCATCACAAAGTCCTGTTTCCACTCAGGGCAAGGACATTGCCCACATTTTCAATCATATCCCTTTTTCTCGACCACTAGATGATATTGATGCATCACAAAGTCCTACTTCCTCTCAAGGCAGGGACATCGCTCATATTCTCAATCATATCCCTTGTTCTCAGCCACTAGATGGTATTGATGCATCACATGACCATAAATGGCATGCCTTACACATTCCTAATCATACCATTCTCTTTCAGTTACTAGATAACACTGGTGCATCATAATTTGAATTCCTTAGAGGACAGGAATAATCAATTTTGCAAAAACAATGTCAAATTCAGGATTGGCCTTATACCACTAGAAAGATTCTTTACGCTTTCTGAAGATGTTTTCAAGCTTGTGAAGTGGTTTGAATCAGGATTTAAAAGAAAAATGAATGAGCAATAAGAAAAATGAGGAATAAATCTAATCATGAAAATCCATGCACATTTATCACGTATCCACTTTCATAATTGCATAATTCACAGGTTTAAAGCAATAAAGCAGAAAAAAATGGATACTACATCAAAATCAAATGGTAAGTTAAGCTTACCTCAAAGATCTCAAATATTAAATTACTTCAACCTTATCAAGGTTGGTCTCCAATTGATTGTACTCGATCAAATTCTTACTTGGCTATAATTGGTCAACTCTTGCTACTTTCCTTGGTTAAATTTTTTTCACTTTTGTTTGACGTAATGGTTTAGCCCTGGTCAAACTTTCTTTCATTTTTCATTTGATGTGATGGTTTAGCTCTGGTCAAACTTCCTTTCATTTTGTTTGACGTGATGGTTTAGCCTTGGTCAAAATTTCTTTTCATTTTATTTGACGTGATGATTTAGCCCTGTCAACTTTCTTTTTATCTTATTTGATGTGATAGTTTAACTCTGGTCAGACTTTTTTTCATTTCGGTTGACGTGATGGTTTAGCCTTGGTCAAAATTTTCTTTCGCTGGACGTGATGGTTTAGCCTTGGTTAAACTTTCCTTTCATTTTGTTTGACACAATGGTTTAGCCCTGGTCAAAAAAAAAATTCTTTCATTTGACATGATGGTTTAGCCTTGGTCAAACTTTTTTCCATTTCATTTGACATGATGGTTTAGCTCTGGTCAAACTTCTTTTCATTTTGTTTGACGTGATGGTTTAGCCTAGGTCAAAATTTCTTTTTATTTCACTTGGCATGATGGTTTAGCCCTGGTCAAACTTTTTTCATCTCGTTTGATGTGATGGTTTAACCATGGTCAGACTTTCTTTCATTTTGGTTGACGTAATGGTTTAGCCCTGGTCAAAATTTTTTTCGCTTGACGTGATGGTTTAGCCCTGGTCAAACTTTTCTTTCATTTTGTTTGACGCAATGGTTTAGCCCTAGTCAAAAAAATTTTCATTCGTTTGACATGATGGTTTAGCCCTGGTCAAACTTTTCTTTTACTTCATTTGACGTGATAGTTTAGCTCTGGTCAAATTGCCTTTCATTTTGTTTGACATGATGGTTTAGCCCTGGTTAAAATTTTTTTTATTTCATTTAACGTGATGGTTTAGCCGTGGCCAAACTTTCTTTTCATTTCATTTGACATGATGGTTTAACCCTCGTCAGACTTTCTTTCATTTTGTTTGACGTGATGGTTTAGCCCTGGTCAAAATTTTCTTTCGCTTGACATGATGGTTTAGCCCTGGTCAAACTTTTCTTTTATTTTGTTTGATGCGAGGGTTTAGCCCTCGTCATAAATTTTTTCTTTTGATTGACATGATGGTTTAGCCCTGGTCAAACTTTCCTTTCATTTCATTTGACATGATGATTTAGCCTTAGTCAAACTTTATTTCATTATCATTTGATGTGATGGTGTAGTCTTGGTTAAAACTTCATTTCATTTTATTTGGCATGATGGTTTAGCCCTGGTTAAACTTTATTTTCATCTCGTTTGACATGATGGTTTAGCCCTGATTAGACTGTCTTTCATTATTGTTTGACATGATGGTTTGGCCCAGTCAAACTTTTTTTTTTGTATTTCATTCGATGCGATGGTTCAACTCTGGTCAAACTTATTACTTTTAACTTTGGGTATTGTCTTGTACCCTTTGTCTACCCATCGGCTTGGTCCTGGGCAACTCCTTTCATTTGTTAACCTAACTATTCGGTCTCAGTTGATTTATCTTACTGGTTGGTTTGTGCGTTTTTGCCCCAACCAACTCATTTTCAAGATTAATTTCACCATAGGTTGAAAGTTTCTTTTCTAATCAATGAAAATTTTATTGATATTTTATACCCCAAGATGTCAAGTTGCTCATTTTCGTAATTAATTATGATTTTTTTTAGCATCACAAGTATTGTACTTGTCAAAATTTTTTTCTAATATCATTTCAAATTTTTAATTTTCATTTTTATCATTTTATAAATTAATATTTTAAATAATATAATTTATTTAATTCATTTTACAATTTTTAGTGTACTTTTTAAAAAATTTTTCAATTCTAGAATACGAACTTTTCATTATTCGTAAACTTTTTGGTGCAATTTTTTTGAGTTTTAAATTTTAAAATTCTTCAAATATTCACATTAAACTACCATTGAATCAGTTTTTTAAATTTCACTTATTTGTTATGAATTTTACATTTTTTTCGTTTCAAAATATGAATTTTTTTTACCTTGTAATTTTTGGGGGGAGATTTTCCTTAGTTTATGATTTTTAAAATTCTTTAAGTACTATTATTTAACTCATATTACATCAGTTTTGAAAATTTTAATTTATTTTATGAGTTTCAGAATTTCTTCTATTAGTGGATACAGATTTTATACTCCATAATTTTTTCGACGAGATTTTTTTAAGTTTTTAATTTTTAAATTTCTTTAAATATTATTATTTCATTCATGTTAAATTAGTTTTGAAAGCTTTAATTTATTTTATAAGCTTTAAAATTTTTTATGTTATTAAGAAATGAAGTTTTTTTTATCAGTAAAATTTTTTGATAGGATTTTTTTTCTTTTTCTAAATTTATAATTTTTAAAATTCTTCAAATATTATTGTTTAAATTATACTAAGTCAGTTCTTTAAAAAAATAAAGGAAAAAAGAAATCAATTTATTTTATGAGTTTTGCATATGATAATTTTTATCCGATAAGTTTTTGCTAGTATAATTTTATGAGTTTTGGAGCACTAATCAGCTTTATTTATTTATTTCATTTTCAAATTTCATTTTTGATTATGAATTTGTAATTTCTTATTTTACTATTATTTTCTTGCAATTATTGATTATTTTCAACTAGTTTCACAGAAACTAGTTTAGTTGATATTCAATATTTCTCTAACCAATTTAGTTGGTTTCTAATTACCAATTACATGATATTTTCTAGGCAATCATGATAAAATATTTTGAATCACCTTTGGTGGATTGTCAAGTTAATGCAAATTGCAACTTTTTATGCTAATTATGACAAAAGTATGGTAAAAAGAAAAAAAGTGTTTTTTTCTTTGAGTTTTTTTCCATGCTTCCTTGGAATCACTGACCAAGAGGATTTGGGAATCCTCTTGGTCGATCCTCCTCCTTTATAAAAGGGGGAGATGTGTTGTGATGGGTTTTGGGGGTGGAAAGAAGAAAAAAAAGAAAAAAAAAGAAAGAAAAAAATGTTTAAAAAAAGGAAAAAATCTAAGAAATTTTTTTAGCTTTGTTAAGGTAAAAATCTCCATTTTAATCTTTGTATTTTGTTCATTCCATACATTTTTTTCTCAGCCAAAATATGTTTAAGTTCATGGATTATTTTCTATGTTAAAAGATTAAGCATAATGGCCACGAACTAAATCCTTTGATTTTTATTTTTATTTTTATTTTCTTTTATCTTCTTGTTATTTTTTTATGAATCATGGTTAGGTTGATGGTGTTGTGTTTGTCATATGCATGCTCATATATTTTATTTCTTTTAGTATTTTCTTGTTATTATAGTGAAACCATGTGTTTATATACTTGTTTTTGTAAATTTTTAATAAAGATGTTAATTTATGTTAAATAAAATAGGCATATGTGATTATCAAGTTTGAAAACATTGATAGGTAGATTGTTTGGGTGTTGGCCGAAATTCATATTTGTATTTTTTGGGTCATTTTGTAAATACAAAAAGTTTAGGTGCTAATCCGTAAAAAATAAAAAAATTTAGACCTATATGTTTGGCCGAATCTTAATGAGTATTTTAGCTATGTTTTGTTGTTGATTCCAAGTTGATTTCATCCCTTAATGATGTGCTTTCATGATGGTTTTGGTTAATTAGGGACTAAATTGCAAATGTCTAAAATTTTAGGGACTAGTTTGCAAATGATAGAAATTTTTTTGTTTTATGGTCGAAGGATTTGATCAAAAGCTTCATGGATAACTTGGAAACTGATTTTGGGTATTTCATACCGTGCTTTAAGTACTTTTCACATTTCAATGTGCATTTTGTAATTTCTCAAAGTTTAAGGGCTAGTTTGCAGATAATGAAAAATTTCATCTTTTGGTCAAAAGGGCTTGGTCGAACCTTCTTGCATATCTTTACCATGATAATCATGTTGATTCTTTGCCAGTTTGATGATTTTTAATGCTTTATTTTTGGTATTTTACCATATAGGGGTTAAAATATAATTTATAAAGTTTAAGGGTTATTTTGTAAATTAAAAAAATTTGGTTAGGGCAAGGTGTTTGGCCGAATTTTTGGTTGATATATTGACTGCATTTTTATACATAATTTCATACGATTTTTTTATAATTTTTAGGTTACTTTATTATGTAAGGACTAAACTGAAGTTCTACAAAAGTGTAGGGACTAAATATTAAATTTTTATATTAAAGAGGTAAAATAGTCATTCTACTGGTTTTAGAAATTTTTATTATTCCTATGGCATTCCGTAGGTGTATAGAAATATTCAAAACTTTTCATATTTGTTCGTTTTTTGAACAATATGGAATGTAATTTTTAAAAACTTAAGGGCATTTTGGTAATTTTGCTCATGAAGACTCTTTTATGCTAGAGGTGAGCATTTTCGGACTCTTTTAGCCTCTTAAGGTCATTTTAATGTCCATTAGGGTTACCAAGTACTTTCATGTCGACGGAACACCTTAAGGGCAATTTCATAATTTTTATTACCGGGAAGCTTTTATGCCAAAGGTTCATGTTTAGGATTCTTTTATCCTTTTAAGGTCATTTTAAGGTCTATTAGGGTTACCGGGATACTTTCATATCGAAGGTATACCCTAAGGGCATTTTGGTAATTTTTTTACTGGGATGCTTTTATGCCAAAGGTGAATTTTTATGATTGGTTTAGCCTACCAAGCTCATTTTAAGGTCCATTAGGGTTACTGGGTACTTTCATATCGAAGGTATACCCTAAAAGCATTTTGGTCATTTTGCTCACCGAGATGTTTTTATACCGAAGGTGAATTTTTAGGATTAGTTTAGCCTACCAAGATCATTTTAAGGTCCATTAGGGTTAGCGGGGTACTTTCATGTCTAAGTTATACCCTAAGGGCATTTTGGTCATTTTGGTCATTTTGCTCATCGAGATGTTTTTATATCAAAGGTGAATTTTTAAGGTTGGTTTAGCCTACCAAGATCATTTTAAGGTCCATTAGGGTTACCGGGTACTTTCATGTTGAAGGTATACCCTAAGGGCATTTTGGTCATTTTGCTTATCGGGATGTTTTTATATCGAAGGTGAATTTTTAGGATTGGTTTAGCCTATCAAGATCATTTTAAGGTCCATTAGGGTTACCGGGGTACTTTCATGTCGAAGGTATACCCTAGGGGCATTTTGGTCATTTTGCTCACCAAGATGTTTTTATACCAAAATTGAATTTTTAGGATTTGTTTAGCCTACCAAGATCATTTTAAGGTCCATTAGGGTTACCGGGGTACTTTCATGTTGAAGGTATAACTTAGGGGTATTTTGGTCATTTTGCTCAACGGGATGCTTTTACGCCGAAGGTGAATTTTTAGGATTGGTTTAGCCTACCAAGATCATTTGAGGTCCATTAGGGCTACCGGGATACTTTCATGTTGAAGGTATACCCTAAGGATATTTTCATAACTTTGCGTTTGAATAACATCTTATGTGAACGCTAGGATACTTTCATATCGGAAGTATACCTTAAAAACATGTCCATCATATTATGTCATTCTTAGGTCATAGAATCAATATTTTTTATATATAACAGAATTATTTTTATAAAAAAAGGCAATGTCTCCTAATTAAATTGAAATGTAGGATTTCTACCAGTATATTTAAAGAATTCTACGGATTATTTTAATAGAGAGATAACCTTTTCAAATAATAAGTCAAGATTTTTCAATTTTAAAACAAAGTAAAACCTTTCATATACCGTATGGTTCTCATGACGGGATATGATTGAGAATTCGTGCCCACCTGGTTCTCCGAGAATGTAGGAATAATTTTTTGATTTCTAGAAACATTTAAACCCGACTTTCTCAAAATAATAAACTTTTATAATGAAATACTATAGGAATTATAATTAAACATCCAATGTTGAAACCGAATAAAAATGAAAATTTAAGCTAACACATGATTAATAAGGTATCGATTTTCAGGCATAATGAGATGGTCGATCCTTACTTGTGATTGTAACCAACTCCCGAATCCTTTTATATGATCTCTGGTATGGTGGTAGGCCTTTAAATTAGTATTTTAGGGTTTCATAACCCTCGAAATATACACTCCAATAGGTGACCAATCTCACCTAGCCTAAATAGATTGATGGCGATTTCAAATAAATAGTAATTTCGTAATGACTATTTAGGGTTAAATTGAGTGAGCGATTCATCTCGACCACCTAGTCCCCAAAAATAAAAAGATGTCAATAATGATATGGCTATACAAATAAGAGAATATAAAATAGTAATAAACTGAATAAATACAGGAGTGAAGGCCATTTAAGTCATGCTTGGTTAGGATTCTTATCCAGGTCATGTTGCGACACTTACGTATCAATACGTTGACTCACGTATCGGTACATTCCCTTTTCATATCAATGCAAACACAAAATTTTGAATCTTGGTGATGTGGAGGCCTTGTATCAATACATATAAGCTATTCATTGATACATGTATGCAAAATTATATATTTTTCATCCTTTTGGGTCACTAAGGATGATCGATGATTAATCTGTGATTACTTAAATGACCTTGATAACGCCTTAAATAGTGACCTCTAATGACTTGAATGCTGTCCTATACAAAATAAGATGTTTATAGTTGCCTCTCTTTAGCCATTGCTGAGTATCAGGAACATAGCAAAGACAAATACACATTATTTTGTCCAAGACGGAATGTTGCCTCTTGAGTGCCTACAAAAATGAGATTTAATTAATGTTTCACCACTTAGGTACAACATGTTAGCAGTAATTTTGATAAAAGTCTAACTGAGTTTTTTTATAGGGTTTAACCTCTCTACTAAGCTTTTAGGTTTTTTTAGATTTGACCCCTTGGACAAGTGCTAATTGATGTAGACTTTCATTGACAAGTCCCCAACTCTTTGTGAACAGACTTGACTAGCATCGAATTTTTGGTGAATAGACTCAATAAGTGCCCTGCTCTTTGTGGATAAACTTTATTGATGCCAAGCTTTTTATGGACAGACTCAATAGGTATCTAGTTCTCTGTGGACAGACTCGATTAGTTCTTAGATCTTTTTGGACAAAATCGATTGGTGCCTAGCTCTTTGTGTACAAACTTAACTGGGGCCAAACTCTTTGTGGATAAACTCGAAACACAGATAAAGGTACTATAGGCATCCTTGAGAGAGGCTTATTCGCTATTCTAATTAAAACATCCTCAAGAGAGGCTTTTAGGGATATCTTTGAGAGAGGCTCTAAAGTGTTTGACATAACATCCTCAAGAGAGGCTTTAGATGAAATGTCTTCAAGAAAGACTTTAAAGGTTTTTTATGAAACTCGAAAAAGGCTTTTGAAATATCCTTAAGAAAGACTCTGAAGTTTTTAATGAAATATCCTCAAGAGAGGCTTTAGGATTGTTCAAAATGTCTTAAGAAAGGCTTTGAAAGTTTTTGAAATATCCTCAAAAGAGGCTCTAAGGGTTTTTCTAAAATATCTTCAAAAGAGGTTTTAAAAGTTTTCAATGAAATAACCTCAACAAAGGCTTTTGAAATATTGGTGAAACATCTTTAAGAGAGGATTTGAGAGTTTTTGAAAATGTCCTCGATAAAGGCTTTAAAGGTTTTTTAAAACATCCTCAAGAATGGCTTCGAAAGTTTTTAATGAAATATCTTCAATTAGGGTTTTAAAAGTTTTTTTTGAAATATCCTTAAGAAAGATTTTAGAGATTTTTGGTCTATATTCTTTAAAAAAGAAATGTGATGTATGCCATAGCCTCATGCCAAGATATAAATGCCATCTTACATGGGGTTATGAGTAAATTGATAGTGATGTTTATGCTTGTTATTGAGATGCCTATACACATGGAATGATGCACATACATGTGAGGTGACATAGTGAATGTTCATGAATCTAAATGAGTAAAAACGGGAATGAATGTGAATGTGAATGCATATTGACAAGAATACACATGAGTGCAAATAAATATAAAAGGGAATACAAATGAAAGTGAATGCTCATAAGTAAAAACACACATAAATGCGATTGCTTGTGAATGAGAATAAACATGAGTGCAAAATGTGTATAAAGATACACTTGAATGCATAATGATGCACGTGACTGCAAGTGCTTGTTAAATGAAAATACATGTGAATGCAAATGTTTGTGAATAAAAGCACATGCAAGCGTAGAGGTAAACAAGTGAGGATGCACGTGAGAGCAAAAGTATGTAAGTAAGAATATACATGAGTGCAACTGCACATGAATGAGATTTCATATGAGTGTGAAAGTAGGTAATGAAAAATGCACTTGAGTGCAAAAGTACGTGAATGACAATGCATATAAGTGCAAAAGTAAGTAGGTGAGAATTCATGTGAATGCAAATGCTCATGAATGAGAGTGCAATGGGTATGGATGGATGTGAGTGCAAATACTAATGCTAGCCATACTTTGGATGCATGAGGAGTAATGCAAATGTCAAAGTCAGTAATGATGCACATATGCTAGAAATGGGACTTATGCTTGTACAAATGATGCATGTGACATGCATGCTCATGAAGGGTATAAGGACAGTAACCATGTCAACTTTCAACCTTTTTTATGGCTTTTATTTCAAGTTAAGAAGTGCTGTAAGCCTAGTTTTACCCTATGATTGGAAAAGCTTTTGTTTTTTTTTTCTGACATCTTTTTTGTTTAAAATGTTCATTTGTTGAAAATTAGCATGGTAATTCAAGTCTGACTGATGATCTATGGTTAAAAGATTTTCTAAATAGCAACTAAGCCTTTTTGGTTAGGATGAAAGGCCTCAAGAGAGTTTTGATTAGTTCAAGAAAATTTCAAGAAAGGTGAAAGTAACCTCTTGTTCATCTAGGCTTACGAATAAACCAATCCTTATAGAACATGAAATCCTTGGAAACCAAACAAATTTGAGATTCTTTTAAGTCTTTTATCGTTGATACTTTGACGTGTACCAATATTGGCCATGCTAGGTTTAAGATTGTAAAGCCAATTTGGAAAAGTGAAAAGTGTAATCTTAAGAACTGATCCCTTTAAAGATGATACTTTGGGGATGTTCAAGGATTTCTAGGCATCTTTAGATTTCTTTGAAATGATGGTTTCCATGTCGAGACTTTAGTAATCCCATTAGGGGTGCTGAGAATTCTTCATTTTGCTCTAAAGTACTCATTTTTGGGCTTTTACCCTAGAGCTTAAATCTACCATTTTTATCTCTTTTTTATTGATTACTTTATCATGCTTCTTAAGAAGGCTCAAAAGTTATCAAAAATAATTTTTTGAAGAATAGGTTCATCAATTCACATGGCCATGCTTGATCGAAATGGAATTCTAGAGGACTTTAATGTTGGCCAAGTTTCATGGTTCTGAAAGAAACGGTGTGAAGGCTCAAATTTAGCATTTAGAGGTGATTAGATCAAGGATCATTTCTTTCTATAGGGGTATCCATCTCTTTTACTTATAGGATGTCTTTGTTTTTTTATTTTTTGTTCCTTCCCTTTTTATTTTGCTTTTGATTTTTTTTGTTCAGTTTTTCTCTTTCTTTTTCATTTTTTTCATTTTATGCTTTTGCTTGCTCTTTTTGTTTTTCCAAGGGACTTCAAGATTTTAAAAACTTGGCACATATGATGCCGGGCATCTTCACAATTATGGAGTGGGATATTTGCTTTATTTTCCTCAAAAGGCTTTCCATGTCCACGATGCAAAGGGTGATCCTTAATCAAGGTTTTTTTTGGCAGAAAAAAACTTATTAGGCTTAAAGAGGTAGCACAAGAAGGTTTTCCAACTTGTGAAAGGATGATGAAAGATGGTCATTTTTCATCTTAAACACAATTATGTGAACTGTACAGTTATTCTTTAGAAAAAAAAAGTTGTTTCGGAAAAATTTTACACATCTTAATCACATGGTAGTTTTATTTTTCCTTTTTTTTTCAAAAGCATGCCTTAATTCTTTTTTTTCACACCACTTGCTTGGGCATGCCCTATTTTGTTTGCCACTAATGGGAAGGCACGTAGTGCCAAGGTTTATGCTATAAGGAACATTTTGTGTTTGATCTTTAATGGTTTACATTATAAGGAATCCTAGTTCTAGGATATCAAAATTATAGGGAAGAATTAGGGATAAAAGGTCATGACGGGGCCTAAGACATACTTTGAGCAAGGCTTTTGGGGAAATGGTTTAAAGGTACTAAATTGATAGGAAAGGATATGGTCCCAAAGGTTTTGTCAAGGATACAAGGTAATTTTATGATGTTGCTTTGAGTGTGATTTAAGAAACTTTTGAGGTATGATATGGTGGATTAGGTTTTAGTTTATTAAGAAAAAGATGGATGTTTCTGGCATAATCATGATCCATCAAATTAGTACTGATAGTTTTCTAGGAGAATATCACATTTGTTTGGTTCCCAAAGGGTTTATAAATTTTGAAAAATTGGTCTTCATCACTCTTAGCTAAGCTAAGGCTTTTGTCAGTTTAATTATTCTAGTGTAGGCGGGTAGGCATGGTTTAAGACTGATTCCCTAAAGTTTTGGATCTTTCAAGTAGTTAATCTTATGCATAGGAAAGCTCAAAGGACAGATAAATAATGCAAGCAATCATCAGTATTCTCAAGACTTTCTAATATCATGCTTTCCTTTAACACATAATTCAAATTTCAAGACATGTTGATTTCATAAAAAAGATAAAATTTCAAAGACAAAAGCTTTTCACATGAAGCATGCTAAATTGGAATGCCTCTACTGCCATAGGCCTACATATATCATTTCACTCTTATAGTTGGTCAAGATCTAGTTGCCCTATTAATTAATTGTTGCACTTTTCTTCTCAAACTCTTGTATTCCTCTATGGAATGACTTATGCACCTTACATGATATTTGTAAGCAATGGTGTCATGGCCTTTCGAATAAAGTGGCTTTAAAGGTTTAGAACAGATTGGTGTAATCAACTAATCTTGGATAAGTTGAGGAAGTAATTCAATGTATGATACCAAGATCGATTTTATGAAGGCTTTGTCCGGACTACCTAGCTATCTTTTTTGAGCACTACTTTACCCTTCAGGCTGATTGTTAGATCCAATTACAGTCATGGATATTAAGCTGTGCATTGGAAAAGATTGAAGTAGGTAAAAAACTTAAGTAAGGATTTAACCCAACCTTACCCCTAATAGGGTGAGCCATTAGCTTGTGGCATGCTGATGGTGCATGGTAAAACCATTTATCAGCTGCTTATTGGATATTAAAGCTTAGACCTCTTCTTTATCATCCATGAGTATTTTTTTTCCTTTAATATGGGGTGGCCTACATATTTTAAATTTTCCACTTTTGATGGTATTCTCTATCATTTCTCCAAACAGTACTAGATTAGATAGGTTTCTTATTCTATTCCCTATAAGCTTGTCTTAGAAAGAGGCATGCAAGGTGTTGATGAACATGACCATCATTTTTTTAGTCAATAGAAGATAAACCTAAGCAGACTCTTTATTTCATTTTTGGGCATACTGCTTAAAGCTTTCAATAGTCTTATTTTATGTTTTCATTAGAGAAAGATGATTTGAGGCCCAGTTGGATACATGCTTGTATTGGTTCAGGAAGGCATAAACCAAAATTTGTCCATATTTGAATTCTAATCAGATCGAATTCTATGTACTAATGGGCAAATGCCCCTGTTAAGCTATCTTAAAAACAATGTATCAACAGTTTCTTATTCCCCCCATACCCAGTTGTTTTGTAATAGTACTTCTAGACATGAGTGGTCGAATCTATGGTCTCTTGTGCTTCTCGAACTTAATTACCTTGAACTTTGGCGGAATGATGAGATTGGAAACCAAGCCCAAAGATTTAGCATTTATGACTTTAAAATTATTGCTTACTTCTATAGCTTGGAGGCATTTTTCTAGCAATTGGCATTTACTTGTATCTTCATTGCTCTTAGTGGGCTTTAAACCTCTTAACCTTTCTTGCTATATTTACCCATCGAGATACGAGATGAAATGATGAGCTGGGGAAGATCCAATATTTACCCCATTGGTATCCAGGAATTAGAGAAGGGGTAGTTGCCAAGTCACATAGATGAATGGCTTAGTTGGCAAGATCGATATTAGCCACCCTTGTTGTTCTGAAGATGTCTCTTCTTTAGCATTGGTTAGCTTTGATATCGCCATTCAGATTAACCTTAGGAATAACTGGCCCTTTACTAGTGTTGATAGTACTAGCTTACCCCTTTTCTTTCATAAAGGTCGGTACTATCTTCATCAATACAACTATTTGGGTTTGCAGTTTCTTAATTTTATGAAGCATGCGCTCATGATCTTCTTTATGCACGAGCTCCAATCTCTTAATTCTAGTCAAATGCTCATCCCCTATGACCAACAGTGTTAGTCATCCTTGATACCTCTCAAGGAATAATTAAGCTTCTTTTAGAAAAGTTCTTACACTCATGTGGCCTCCCATTCTGCCCCCAAGTTCATGTGCAGTGCATAGATGTATGCATGCATGTATGCAAGTGAGTGCAATAAGGATGTTATTGTAAAGTGTCAAAAGATGTTATAAGTATGAAATGTTGTCATAAAAATTTACCTTTTAGATTGTAGATAGTATTATGAGTATACATGGAATGCATGAGATGCCACTATCATATCTCCAGTGCACCTACCATGGTAGTATGGCTCTTGAGGGAAGTAAGTCCATATGAATGGATAAATTATACCTCGAGCCTTATCGATGGATATAATGCCAAAGGGGCAAAAATCCTTTTGTATTTTAGCTCACCATTGCCCTGTATTAACTATCTATACACATTTGATGCAAGAAATTGTGCATTTGATATGAAAATAAGAAACAATAAAGTAACAAAGGGTTAAAGAACATTGGTAAAAATAAAAGAAGAATAGCAACAAAATAAATCACAAAAATTTCCCTGATAATTGGCATTATGATGCCTTGAAGGATCAAAGAAAGAATCGCCTTTCCTTTATGGTACAAATTGACATGGACACCACAATGATGTGTCCAAGTTAAAAAGAATAATGTGGCATTTTTTTAGGTTAAAACTAGCGACCTATGTGATAGTATATGTTCGTCGCTACCTAAGGGTGGTTAGTGCCAAGCCATTAATCAGACAACATGGTGGCTTAACTAGATTAAATTTCATTCCTTTAAAGGCGATATTGAGCCCTAAGCAGAATTTTAGATGACATCTTTCACATGCCATCATCTACAAGAATGCAATAATTGTTAGCTATTTGTTGGACAACATAATAACTCAACCAAATTAAGGTTTCCCTTAACAAGGTTATACGAAACCCCTTAGGCAAAATTGACCAACTAGGTAATGACATTTGTTTATTGTCATTTATAGGTTGTTTACGTTAAGTCATTAATCGAGCAGCATAACAGCTTGACTGGATCAACTTTATTGGTTTAAAAATAATGTGAGAGCCTTAAAATGATCATGGGTGATAAAACTTGTTTGTTTCACTTAAAGGAGAACAAGCGTTAGCCATCTGTCGGATGACATAACTACCTACCTCAATGACCTATTAAGTGGCAAAATCAAAAATATGGATCATGATGTACGTTCATCATCGCCAACATAAAATAGCAGTGCACAAGAGTAAAAGGTAAAAAAAAAACATTTCTCTGAGTGTCTTATTCTCTAGGTCTTTCTAGCACCTTACTATGGCTTGATACGTTGTAGCTCATAGGGCTTACTATATGAGGTTTGAGTTGACGCTTAAATCGGTATCTGAATAACTTTTTCATCCAGTAAAGACAGACAAGATACCCCGATCCTAGATCATAGGCTTGACAAAATGAGCTCGACCTGGTAGATGTATTTTCTTATGTAAATGCAGAGGGTTACTCACAAGAGATATAGGTAATTTACACCTCAAAAGTTCTTGCTATGCCTAAACGGAGGGCTATTCACGAAGGCGGATAGATCATTGCCTCCTAATATTTTAGGATTCTAATCCTATCATGGAGTTTAGCAAGAATCTAATGTGAATGCAAGTGCACAGTATGTGTCAGGGAAATTAATCAAAACTTTTGTTTGCTCGTCATTACCACTTATCAAGTTAGTGTCTATCGAGAACAAAGCAGTCCCTAAATATTACGAGACAAAAAAACATGAAAGGTAAAAGATTAGTAGATAAAGATAAAAAAGGATTATAGTCAAATAATGATCGAAACAAAAAAAATCGAGAACCAAGTAGGACACAGCTAGTCGTAGACTTAACTCTTTAAATGTCCTCAGTAGAGTCACAAAGCTGTCGTAACATGCCTTTTATCCACTGCAACAACATCTACTTGAATCACTCGGATGATGATGTACGCAACTTAAAAGGATTGTCGGGAATTACCTTTGGGTTATCCCTTAATCAGATTTCAATTAAGCATGATAAGATGATAGCAAGGGGAAAGACCATCAGATGAATCGCTCATCTAATCAATCTTGGACAGTCACAATGAAGTGCCCAAAGAATTAGAGTCACCATCGAACATTTTGGGCTTAGGCATGATCCAATACCTGTTGAAAATTGTAGACACCTTATTTTGTTCAGGCCAATTTTTAGCAATCTAAAGCATGGACGTAAGAGGGGGCAATGATCTTCGGGCGACAGCGTCACCTGGCAAAAAAGTATTTTGAGGATGTCAAGAAGGCCTAAGGATCATATCAAAGGTAAATACAAAGATGTAGCATCAAATGATGCAGTCCAAGGTATCCAGGGACAAAAGATATGAGAAAATCTATAATTTTACTTGAATGCATTGATACATAGTTCTTATGTATCGATAAAATGCTCTAACGTGCCAAAAATTTGAAATGTCCTCATTTGTATCAATACAACACGTAGATGTATCGATACATAAGCCTCTGTATCGATACAGGACCTCATGTATCGATACTAGACCATGCTAGGACCAAAACATGCATTCTATAAAGGAATGTATCGATACATATCAACATGTATCAATACAGTGGTTCATAGTATCGATACAATGTTCATTGTATCAATACACACAAGGATTTTGGACCAAATGTATCGATACATTTTGTAATGCATCGATACATTTTGCAATGTATCGATACATGCAGGCTATTTTCACGGTCTGGGCATTTTTAGTCATCTACCATTGATCCAAAAACTCGATTTTAGCTCGTTTCTTTGCATAAGGAAAGATTAAAATACATATCAGATTACGAATTTAAACTTTTGAATTAATCATAACATCTTTTTGAAGTCTAAATTAGATCAAAAAGGTCAACATCACATAATCACCCTACTCCTTAACTTGTTAACCAATATCACCATCAGCCACCCTATTTGCTGGAAAAGCATTTTAGCATTTAATCCAACCACCCTACACATCACATTGGCAGCAAGTCGCTTCCTACAGCCATCTTATAGCCACCATGCTGACATCACCTTGTCCCCCTTGAGAAATGGCCAAAAACACCTCTAATTTGGCTCCAAAAGGTTGGTATAAATGGACCACTTCTATCTCAGTAGAAAAAGGTTAGGTTCCAGCTCGTTTACACTTCCAAAAACACACTCATACACCAAAAAAACCAGAATCCCGTAGCTCTTCACCCACCACCCAAAAACAGCCCCAAAATACTTACTTTCATCCACACTACACACTCCAAAAACCACCCTCATCAATACTAAAACCAAAACCACCTCATTTTTCTCTTTTTATTCCTTATTAACAACAAGAAAAAGATGAAAAATTCAAGCCATCTCATCACTTGGCCAAGAAGTTGAAGTTTTATTGGTATAACTTCCTACTCACTCATATTTTTTAATTTTCAGCATGTTCATCATTTTAGTGAGCTCCCTATGTTTCCATCACCCTCTTAGGATTATCATGCATTATTGTGGCTTTTGGTTGTGGTAGTTTAAGAGTCGGATGCCTTAATGCCCTTTTGATGTGCAAAATGCCTCATTTCATCCTTATTGGTTTGATGCCTCTTACTCATGCATTTTGTGCCAAATCCATGCATCTTGTTATCCTTAATCCATGTATGAATAATTAGCCTAATGCATTTCAAGCACATTTACACTAACTTGCATGAATCATTGTCATTTTCAGCATTCATAACATTTTCTTGTCAAAGTGCATAAAACTTTTTTTGTCTAGGCCATTAGTAAAATTAGCCTCCCCATTCATGTTATGTGCCATCCCCTTGTATGTTTGTTGTCAAAATGCATATTTGATGGCTGATAAAAGATGATTTTTTGAAACCCCCTAAGCTAAGCATGTTAACCTTAACCAATAAGGATTAGCATGGGCTTAGCATTTTCCCTAAAGCTAGCAAAATATCTCGAGGAAAATTGAGTTTTTTGGATCTGGAATCTTGGTTAAACAAGCTCAAATCTTTTGATTTTGAAATAAAAATGGTCTTACAATTATTCTCTAAATGTTTGTGCCTCTTTACTGATTAAAACCTTGACTGGTATGATGAACGGGCTGTTTCATCATCCCAAACTACTCTGGGGCTATGCAAATGAGTTAGTGATGCTCATGCTATTCTTTCTTTTCAGTCATAGACATTTAAACATTAATGACTCGAGTTTGGACCCGTAGACATAAAAAATGAGAAATATCCCTCGCTTTGCCTTGTCCCTTACTGGCAACACGGCTGTTACAAATTAAAAACTTATTTTTAAAACCCAAACGATTTTCAGTGGATTTTATGATATTTTTCTTAGAAAATGTGCCACAATGCCTTTAAAATAAGGTCTTGTTCACCCCGATATCATTCCGAATGAAAGAGTTATGATCTTTCAAGTTTAAACTGTCTGAAACCTTTAGAATCCGAACATGTATTTCGGTTTTTCAAATATTTTTTATAAAATATTCATGAAATTCCCCTTTTCAGAAAGGTATGACTTGCAATTTTTCGATGCTCTGCCAGCCGTACAATCAATTCGAATTTAAAAATTTATTCTTTTGGAAAATGACCTCTTAGGACATTAGGAATATTTTTAGATCCACCATCGTCGAGTTAGCTTTCTAGCTGTATTTTGTCCACCCTCTAATCCTTCAAACCAATTTAGAATAAATTTGGGAAGCAGGATAGCGGGATGCTGTCCCCTGTTTTTGTTCATGGTCAAAATAAGTTTTCCTGAATTTTATCTCGAAACATTCGAATATCTTTTTATCACCTCGATCAAACTCAAAAACATACTTTAACATCCTATTGGCTCGTATTAAGGCACAAACATATTTTACATCTTTATCATCCTCATTCACAGTAAATCCAAGGATTATCGAATTCTCACCTATTTTCGAAATCATGAAGTTTTGTCATCCATGGGGATACTCCAACTCTGCCTTTTCGAAGGGATACTCCAACCTCATTTTTCAAAATTGTCAAAGTAAAAATCTTCCTTTTTCAAAATTATTTGTCATCCATGGGGATACTCCAACCCCACTTTTTCAAGGGGATACTCCAACCTCGTTTTTTAAAATTATCAAAGTAAAAATCTTCCTTTGTCAAAATTATTTGTCATCCATGGAGATACTCCAACCTCATCTTTTCGAAGGGATACTCCAACCCTATCTTTCAATTACAATTAAATTCTTCTCCTTCTCGGATTTCCATGAATATGTCAAATAAATCTCGTTTAATCAAGAAATCCATATGCATCTCCAAAATGGTCGATTCAGTTATTCCTAGATAATCGATGCCAATGGCGAGATATATTCCCATAGTCCATCCATTTTCTTTATCACTGCATTGAATGATCCATGTTATGTTATTCATTTATTGTCTTATTAACATGATTTCTTTGTGATGATTATGTGCATTCATATTTTCAAAATGTTTCCAAGTAAAATCAAAGGTAATGTTCCATGTGGGTATCTCTCTAGTGCCTAAAGTGAAACATTCCATTTTCAAAGTAAAATCCATAGGTCATTTTTATTGAAAATCTCTATATTACCCATATCTCCAAGGTGTATATGAGATTAAATCTTTTTCATCAAAACCTGGATCATTTCTATAAGATTCATGCATTCAAAGAGGGTTATATCAAAATAGTGAGAAGTTAAGATCGAAAGAATCCAAACTGAGATAAGACATAGCTAGTACGATACCGATTTCGGGCGTTGTGAAGAGGTTAGTACCTCATCGTGCGTAACCAATTCCTAAACCCAAATGATGAATCTTTGCATTTCGTAGACCATGGGATTGATGTTTTAAGTTTCGTAACTCAAAACATAGGTTTCAATAGGCATCTGATCATGTCTAGCCCTAAATGATCGGTGGCGACTCCAAGCATTGGCCATTTTGCGATGGTCATCTGAGACCAATAAGATGAGCGATTCATCTTACGGTCTCTTTCATTGTACCACAAGTCGAAAATCCGTACATTCTTGTCCTCATCACATCGCCAAAGAAAAGTCTCGATCAAAAAAACATTTTTAAGTCAGGAAAATATTTTAAGTCATACACACTCATAGATCTACAAGGATCCACCCTAAGGTACATTCTGACAACTTGCCAATTCCACTGGGGACAATATAGAGAGTTAGGCCAATGACTAGCCATCTCTTTCTAGGTTCCCGGTTCTTTCGATCTTCGGCCATTATTTAACCATTACCTTTTTATCATTTTGTCATCTAATCTTTTGTTTGACATGATTTTTAGGATTGTCTTATTTTTTGAATAATCATTAGCTTAATAAAAATGGTAATACGAAAGTAAACAAAAAGGTTTGCTCATTTCCTCATCACACACTATGCACTTGCCTATGCACTAGTGTCCTGCTAAACTCCATGGCATGGTTATAACCCAATCATTGGGAGGAAGTAAGCTATTCGCCTTCATGAGTAACCCTCGCATAGGCATGGTAATAACTTCCTGGATATAAATTACCTATGTCTCTCGTGAGTAACCCTCCGCATTTGCAAAGGGAAATACATCCAACGGATCAAACCCATTCCGCCAAACCCATGATGGGTTTAGGATTGGGCTCCCTCGACTGTCCTTACCGGATGGAGGAGCAATTGGGATACCTGTTTAGGCATCAACTTAAACCTCATATAGTGAGCCATATGAGCTAAACCATGTCAAACCACACTGAAACACTACTAGAATACCCAGAGAATAGGGTCACTCGAGGAAACATTCCCAAACTTTACTCCTAATCACCATAATTATATAGGTGACAATAAGTATATAATTGTCACCTACATTTGTATTTTTATCATTCATCGAAACATGCCGTTTTGCTACCTGAACGACAGCTTTTTGTATAAATAAGTGATGATGAACAAAAACCATCATTCAAAATATCTTATACTATAAGCCGTTATGCTGTCCGAGTCATGGCTTAACGTGCCTCTGCACTAGTGGTGATGAACGAATATTGCTACTGGTCTTTTTTTTAACAAAATAAAATATAGTATCACCTCACGAAGGGTATATTGCATCTTGGCATGTTGAAATGCTACCCATCTCTCGTCTCAACATCTTGGCTAAGATGTTTGTGTTTTTTTTCTTTTCTTTTGATTTTCTTAAATTTTTATTACATTTGCCTCCTATATGTTTCACTAACTCATTTTCTCTTTGTTTATGTTTTGGTGCATGCATCATTTCATCATTTCATCATAACCATCATGACAATCATCATTTTGGGATAATTATTCTGGTTCGATGTTCAACAAGGGGCATTATTTATGGAGCAACAACTTATCTTCACTATCGAATCCTTTGAAAATGTCAAGACATGGTCAGAAGCTCACCAACGTCAGAATAGGGACATCTTAAAGTTTGACTACATCTTAAAAATGCATAAAAAGGTCAAGATCGACTTTTGTCAGAATGATTATGGGAACTAAAGCACATTTGGGACAATTGCGATAGCAACATGAAAAAGCCTTCGCTAAAAGTATAGGGATATAGCTCTCTTACTTCGAGTTTAGTTGGATGATAGCTTGTTACGAGCAGCGGCACAGTTTTGGAATTCAACCCACCGATGTTTCACTTTTAACCAACAAGATTTAGTCCCTACCATTAATGAGTACACAGCCCTACTCAACATAGAAAGGGCCAAGTCAAATCGAATTTACTACAAGGCTCTAACGCCTTCTCCGTTCAAGAAAAAGTTAAGGCAAATTCTTGGAGTCACAGAAGCGTGCGTTGATAGTCATGTCAAAGTAAAAGGGTGTAGCAAATGCATCTCTTGGGCCAACTTGAAAGAGGTAATCGTGAATCTTTCTGACCATAAGAAAGCTCAAGATGTCTATGCTTTGGCAATCTACGGGCTCATTATATTCCCAAAGACTTTGGGTTATGTAGAGGAGGCAGCCATAGATTTCTTTTCTCACCATGTTGCAACATCAACCCTGCTTCCACCATCATCGCCAAAACCATCTGCCCCCTCAGCTCTTGTAAAAGGATGGGAACAGAAAGGTTTATTGGGTGCACCTCATTGCTTCAAATATGGCTTCTGGGTCATCTTCGTGTTAGGAAAGGGAGAGTCAGGCAAAATTTCTTCTTCAAGAATAATCCTTTTTTGATAGCATTGGAGGAAGCATGTCATCAAGGCAAGATAGAAAAGCATTAGGTTAAGGAATTACAAAATGTCAAGGAAGAGGAAATCACATGGAGAGCCCCATAGGTGTTCCCTCAGTCGATTGTGTACAGATGTAAAGACTACACTTATGTGCCACTCTTGGGACTATAGGGAAATAGCAATTATGCTACTCTTTTGGTGTTGCATTAGTTTCAGTGCTAGCAATTCATCCCGTTTCTTAAAGATTTGGAGCATTGGGATTTTGAGTACGGAGAGCCCAATTATAAAACGAAAGTCTAGTTAGTTTTCTAAGCTTGGAAAAAGATCCATTGTATGGAAAGATATTAGAGAGGAAGCCCCACCACGCCTGGATATGAAGAATGGAGACTCCGACATATCAATGATCCCTTGCCACCACCCAACTCGAGGATACCGCATATCCCAATAGAAGAATCACCTTCTGAGATCGAGCTACTTAGGAGGGAGTTCAAACGAGAAAAGGCATTCTTCGCCATAGAAATCTCTCAACTTAAGGAGGAAAAGGGCCAGCTAGAGATGGACATCTATCTTAGGAGTGGTGAAATAGATCGGGTTGTTAAAGAAAGGGATCGCTTTAAAGATGAACTTGAGAGCCTAACCAAGGATTATATGACACTTCGAGAAGTTAACAATTCCCGACACATTGGCAAGACATCAGTCAAATAGGAAGCGAAAGTTACCACTCTCAATCACAAACTGAAATAGGGAAACGAGGAAGTCAGAACCAGCAAAAAAAAGTTCATGAGGGCATGCACTCTTGCTTCACCTACCAATGAAAGAATCAAAGACTCAGGGCCCAAATACGAGACACAAAAGCCACCAGGGTTGAAAATGAAGCCCTCGTTCACAGAATCCAGGAGCCAGGAGTTAGAACAATCTCTTCAGGATTATCAAGGTTATATCAATGAACTAACAAAGGCTTTCGATTAATGTAAACTAGATTGGTAAATGACAATCGAGCAAGCACATTTAAACTACCAAGAACAACATTAGCCCCTCACTCAACAAGTTCAGATGGCTCTACGAGAGGCAGATGATATGATTGAAGTAGCTCAATCCATAAGGCGAGACATCGTACCTATTGAAGATCGTGAGCAATGACTTTTGGGTTCCTTGATTGTGTGATTACACAATGTAATCATGTCAGATACTTTCAGATATAATCATGTCGTAAAAGAAAAACCCTTTTTATGACTCTATGAATGATGTTATTAATGAAGCTGTGCCAAGAATTAATTGTCTCCAATGCATATGCATATTTACTTTTGCCTTTTTACACTTGCATCAATCATTCATTATCTTAACTCATCATCGTATTATGAATGCTCATTCAATAAATACATTTAAAAAAGAAGTCTAATACGAGAATTGGGCTATAAAAGTGTAAGGGATTTCGAGAGTAATTAGGAACACGAAACCTTACATCATGCGCCGCTACAACACATGATGTCATAAGCAAATCATGAAGAGTGATCATGAAGCTCGTATTAAGCAACTTGAGCTAATGGTTAAGGAATCACAAGACCAGATGCTCCATCAACAAAATGAAATTCAAACTCAGATGGCGAGACTTATGGAACTAATGACAGCTTCTATAAGAGAAAAAAGGCAAGCCAGCATTGCTGAGACAAGGAATGATCCTTCCAATGGTGAAAGTCCCTCTACCAATAACCCAAAACCTACCCAAAGAGAAACTAGACAAGAATAATGGCCTACCCCTACACCTGCCGCTCAGGCTCCACCGGTCATCTACCTTAATCTTGTTATGGCAGGTTAATTCATTCCTGGTACTTAAGGGATGAATGCGAGAGTCTCATCAGCAAATCCAGTAACCCTTGACCATGAGGAACTGGAGAAAACAGAAGGTCAAAAGTTCACTATGACTACAAAAAAAGTGAACAAATTTCAACTACTAGAAAAATGCCTCTAAGCTATCGAGGGGATTGACAAGTTCGGAGCTCTTGATGTACAATTATTATTTTTAGTGTCCAACCTTGTCATTCCCCTAAAGTTTAAAACCTCAGATTTGAAAAATTCAATGGAACTAACGACCCTTCTGTTTATGTTCGAATATACCCACGAAAGATGGTTGGGTACGAGAAAGATGAAAAGCTCCTCATCTATTGCTTCAAGCATAGCCTTATTAGGGCAGCAGCTCGATGTATATCAAGCTAGACAACGTAAAGATCCAATCATGGGCAGATTTAGCTAAGGCCTTTTGAATCAATACCAGCACGTGTCGGATTGGGCACCAGATCGACTTTTTTTATGAATTTTGATAAAAAAATCCATTGCAAGCTTCAGGTAATACGCCTAAAGGTGGAGAAAGGAAGCAGCCTTAGTTTAGCTTCCCCTTATAGAAAAAGAGATGACAGTTACTTTCATCCACACCTTACACACCCTTTACTAGGAGAAGCTCGTCGGAAATGCTATAAAAAAATTCGTTGACCTTGTTCTCTTTAGGGAAATGATTGACACAGCCATTAAGAGTAGTAGAATGTCGATCGGGGAAACATCTAGATCAAGCAAAAAGCCTATGGCTAGTAAAAAGAAGGAAGGAGAGGCCAATGCTATAAGTTATGCTAGCTCATCTCAGCCAAAACAACGTCAAACACCTAACCCTTACTACCCAAGCATGCTGTATTCTCGCCCTATCACCATACCCCCTCAACTAATTAATGCCATAACCTACAACCAATCATTCGCAATCCCATCCAACCCACCACAAAGCTATCCTCCATAAGTTCACCAAAGTACCAATCGAGCAACCAATAATGCAGTTGGCAATCAAGGTGCAAATCAATAAAGACAACATTTTGATTCCATCCTATGACCTATAAAAAGCTCTACCAGATTTTGCTTCAAAAACATTTAGTGGCCCCAATTTATGTCCTAAAAAAGAAGCTACCCTACCTGCCATGGTACAACATTAACGCCCATTGTGAATACCATTCTAGGGCAGTAGGACATGACATTGAAAACTACATATCTTTCAAGCGAAATGTCCAAAATCTAATTAACTCAAAAGTCTTGCAGTTTGGGATGAACCAGGGACCAAATGTTGCTGCCAATCCTTTACCAAACCATACAGAGCCGGCTACAAACATGATCAACATTGAGAACAAACATGAAGTAAAGGCAAGCATAAAGGATGTAAAGATGCCAATGTTCTTGGTTTGGCAAACATTGATTCAGGTCGAGTTGCTCAAAGCAACAAAAAAATTAAAAGATAATCCCGACAACTTATGTGACTTCTATACAGTTATAGGTCATACCCTACATACATGCAAGAAGTTCAAGTCCATGGTTCAATGAATGATGAATGAAGGCCAGATAGAATTCTATCATGAGATCACACTTGCTACTGAATCTATCAATATTATAGGAGATGAAACCACGAAGCCACCTTATGGGAGAAATTGACTGCTTATTCTTTATGGCAAGTCAAGTTTTGAGGTCAGTTCTTCGACATCTACACCAAAATTGATTATAGAAGTACTTAAACCATTCTCGTATAAGAGCAACAAAGTTGTTCCATGGAAATACGAGAATCAGGTAATGATGATCGAAGAACTAACTCCTTCAACTACTGTAATGGAACTATCAGGAGTTAGTTATCTAACTCGTAACTGTAAGTGTTATGCTCCCCTAGCTTAAGAAAACAGAAGGTTGATGCATCTTCAAGCACTAGTACCGTTCAAATCCAAGCACAGAATTTTGAGACTAAAAAATTCAAGGAAGCAGTGAATGAAAAAGAAGCCATAGAGTTTTTCAAGTTCATTAAGCATAGTGAATACTGCATTATGGATTAGTTAAGCAAGCAACCGGCAAAAATTTCTATGCTATCTCTGCTTCTTAATTCAGAAGTCCATCGAAATGCATTACTGAAGGTGCTAAATGAAGTATATGTGCCCTCAGACATCCCCATGGACAAGTTGGATCGGTTGGTGAACATCATGGTTGATAATTACATTTCCTTCATTGATGATGAGATCCCACCCGAAGGCAGAGGCAGTTATCAGGCTTTGCATATCACCACCCATTGTAAGGGATACATTTTGCCTAAAGTACTTATAGACAATGGGTTGACCCTCAATGTCATGCCTATGACTACATTAAGCAAACTCCATGTCAATCAGTATAAGATCAAAAGTAGTCACACCATAGTTTGAGCTTTTGATGGAACATGTCACAGAGTAATTGGAAATATAACAATTCAACTCCAGATAAGCCCATGTACAGATAAAGTGGACTTTCAAGTTATGGATATTAATCCTTCTTACAACTACCTATTGGGAAAACCATGGATACACTCCATCGAAGTCGTTCTGTTCTCTCTCCATCAGAAGCTTGAATTTGTGATAGATGACAAAGTAGTCACGATTGAAGTAGAAGAAGAAATGATTGCCACTGTTTTCACCGAGGATATCTATATAGAGTCTAATGAAGATGCACCAAATTTATCGTTTAAATCCTTCGAGTTTGTCAATGCGACATTTGTGAGAGAAAAATTACCAATAGTTAAACCCTATCTGTCAAAGAGTACCCATTCAGGTTTAAAAATGACTATTGGCAAAGGTTCCCATGCTGGAAAAGGGCTTGGCAAAAATTTGCAAAGGATGGCCTGAGCCTTACAAGTCACCACTCAAGCCAAGAAAAGAGGTTTAGGATTTAAGACCAATGTGCATTCAAGAAAGTGGCAAGAAAAGAGGACCTACAACCAAGAGATGACACAATCATTAGGTCAAGAGGAGGAGTCAAAGCCGACAATGTTTCCATCTCTCTATGAGATATTTTATTTGGAGGACGAATAGATCCAAGCCAATCAGAAGAGCAAAAGGCCAAAGATGTCTTAGTCATCCTAAACAAAGCATTTAGCAACCTCTATCTCCAAGATACCGAGCCATAAAATTTGTGTCCTTCCACTAGGACCAGATTTTGATGACGGGGTCATGACGGAAGCCCCTGCACTTTTTGTGTCTCTTTCATATAATGTCAAGAAATAAAAACCTGCCTGTCTTCGCTCAAAGGTAGATGGATGTCCTATGTAAGGGGCAATTTTATCAAGCATTACCAATAAAATGACTTTTGCATATATCATTTCATATTGTGTATCACTTTTTAACTTTTCGATCTCTATTACTCTTTTACCTTCATTTTTATTCAAATCCCTTAGTTATGCGTATGCCTTTTGCAATGTTTGCTTCTTTGCCCTTTCAGTGTCCTGACTATAATGACATGGATGTGTTCGATGGGTCTTTGAAGATCGATTTTGAATAGTTAATTAGCACTAGTGAAGTCAATCATGAATAAGATTTCGAAGAAATCTTTGTACCACCAGATCTCTTACGATTAATTGAGCAAGAGAAGAAATAGATCATGCCCTACAAAAACCCAACCGAAATAATAAATCTGGGTACTCAGGAGGACCAAAAAGAGGTTAAAATCGAAACCTCAATAACATCGACAACTAGGGCCAAGCTGATAGATCTACTCTAGGAGTATCAAGATGTATTCACTTGGTCATATCAAGACATGCGAGGACTAGACATTGATATAGTGATCCACAAGCTTCCCATCAAGCAATTAATTCAGCAAAAGTTAAGGAAAATAAAGCCAGAAATGCTTCTCAAAATTAAAAAGAAAGTCAAGAAATAGTTTGATGCAAGGTTTATTGGAGTAGTCGAATATCCAGAACGGGTTGCCAATGTAGTCCCAGTCCCAAAAAAAGATGGCAAGGTATGAATGTTTGTTGATTATCGAGATCTAAATCGAGCTAGTCCAAAGGATAACTTTTCGCTACCCCACATCGACACATTGGTAAACAACACAGCCAAGAATTCTTTATTCTCTTTCATGGATGGATTCTCAGGCTATAACCAGATTAAGATGGCGCTCAAAGACAAGGAGAAACCAACTTTTGTAACTATGTAGGGGACATTTTGCTATAATGTCATTCCCTTCGGACTTAAAAATGCTGATAACCTATCAGCGGGCCGTGGTAGCCCTATTCCATGACATAATGCATAAAAAAATTGAGATATACATTGATGACATGATTACCAAGTCAATGAAAAAAGATAAACATGTCACAGACCTTTAGAAACTTTTTGAACGGCTATGAAAATTTCAACTCAAATTGAATCCTACCAAGTGTACCTTCGGAGTCATTTCAAGTAAGCTTTTAGGCTTTATAGTCAGCAAAAAAGGGATCAAAGTTGACCCGGACAAACTCAAAGCCATTCAAGATATGCCACCACATCAAACCCAAAAGAAAGTGAGAAGCTTTTTAAGGAAACTGAACTACATTGCTAGATTCATATCCTAGCTTATTGACAAATGCAATCCTATCTTTTGGCTCCTTCACAAACAAAATCGAGGAGAGTGGAATGAGGCATGTCAAGAAGCCTTTGATAAAGTCAAGCATTATCTGTCAAGCCACCAGTGTTGGTGCCATCGGTGCCCAGTCGATCTTTAATCCTTTACTTGGTAGTCTTTAACAAGTCTATAGGTTATGTATTAGGACAACATGACGAGTCAGGAAAGAAGGAACAAGCAATCTACTATTTAAGCAAAAAGTTTACAGAATGCGAGTGTAATTACTCCATAGTTGAGAAGTTATGGTAAGCTTTAGTATGGACAACCAAAAGAATTAGGCAATACATGCTGTATCACACTATGTGGTTGATCGCAAAGCTCGATCCTATCAAGTATCTATTCAAAGCCCTTGCACTGTTAGGAAGGCTAACTAAATGGCAAGTCCTACTTTCTGAATATGACATTGCCTATGTTAGTCAAAAGGCCATCAAGGGTAGTGCAATAGCTGACTTTTTGGCAAGTCGAGCAGCAAATAACTATGAACCCTTAAATTTTGACTTCCTAGATGAAAATCTAAAGTGCATTTCTATGAATGAAGATGCCTCTAACCAAGATCAATCTTGAAAGATGTATTTCGATAGAGCATCAAACGCTCTAGGACATAGAATTAGGGCAATATTGATGTCACCCGATAGGAGCCATTATCCATTCATAGCAAGACTAAATTTTAACTGCACGAATAATATCACAGAATATGAAGCTTATGCCATAGGGCTTCAAGTAGCCATCGAGAGGAATATCAAGACATTAGAGTGTTCGGTGATTTGGCCCTAGTCATCTACCAATTAAAGGGAGAGTGCAAACTCACGATGCCAAGCTGATGCAGTATAGGAAGCAGATAGCAGAACTCAAGAAAGAATTTGATGATATTAGTTTTTGACACTTACCTCGAGAAGAGAACCAAATAGCTGATGCTTTGGCTATATTACCATCTATGTTTAAAGTCAACTAGGAGTCAGACATTGTTCCTATTCAGATGAGCATATACATAACTCTGGTTCACTATCATAGCATCAAAAAAGAGAATGATGGCCTACCATGGTACTATGACATCCTTTGTTACATCAAGGATCAACAATATCCCAAGCAGGCAACCGAGAATGATAAAAGAACTATCAGAAGGCTGGCTATGGGATTTGTTCTTGATGGAAAAATCTTGCACAAAAAAGGCTACGCTCAAGTATTGCTCAGATGCGTTGATACTCTTGAAGCTAAAAAGATCCTAGAAGAAGTTCATGATGTGATTTGTGGCACGCATGCTAATGGACATTGGATGGCCAAGCAAATCATGAGAGTAGGTTATTACTAGTTGACCCTTGAAAGCAATTGCATCAATTATGCTTAAAAATGCCATAAGTGTCAAATCTATGCTGACAGGATCCATGTCCCTCCGACCCCACTTTACATCATGACGACCTTATGGCCTTTCTCCATGTGAGGCATAGACATGATCGGGCCAATCACCCCCAAAGCTTTCAATGGGCATCGTTTTATCTTAGTAACAATCGATTATTTCACTAAGTGGGTAGAGGTTGCCTTTTATGCTAATATCACTAGATCGACCGTTTGTAGGTTTGTCAAGTGAGACATCATTTGTAGATATGGCCTTTCAAATCAAATCATTACAGACAATGCAAGCAACTTAAATAATAAAGTGATGCAAGTAGTCTACTCACAGTTCAAGATCCAGCACCATAATTCTGTCCTTTATTGCCCAAAGATGAATGAGGCAGTCAAGGTAGCCAATAAAAACATTAAAAGAATAGTTGAGAAAATGTTCAAGACTTACAAAGACTGGCATGAGAAGCTATTCTTTGCACATCATGCCTATCGGACCTCAGTTCGCACTTCCACTAGTGCTACTCCATTTTCTCGTCTATGGGATGGAAGCTGTATTGCCTATTGAAGTTGAGATCCCTTTTCTCAGAATCTTAATGGAAACCAAACTTGAAGAAGCCGAATGGGTCAAGAACAGATATGACTAGCTCAACCTCATTGAGGAAAAATGCATGACAGCCATCTACCATGGTCAAATGAATCAAAGAAGAATGATCAGAGCCCATGACAAAAATATGCAACCATGATAATTTCACTCAGGCGAATTGGTATTGAAGAAAATCCTCCTAATTCATAAAAACATGTGAGGCAAATGGACCTCTAATTAGGAATGACCGTATATCGTGAAGCAAGCCTTATCTAGAGGAGCCCTAATCTTGTCAAAAATGGATGGTAATGTCTAACCCAACCCAGTCAACTCAGATTCTGTTAAGAAGTATTATACGTAGAAGGCGAAAACTTGAAAAGGCATCTTTCAAAAAAATAAACAAATAAACAAATAAAAGAAATAAAACAAATAAAAGAAAACAAAAATGGGTCTAGATGAAAATTCGAAGGATATCTGGGCAACCAACCCAACTACAGTTGAAAACCTACAAGGGTAACTTAAGAAGATTAATTTTGATGGGGCATGAACCGAGAGCATCTACAAGACAATACAAAGTGATCTTAGAGATCTTTCGAAGACCAGCTCATACTAGTCACATTCATTGTTTAAAAAGGATTCTGAAAAGCACCTAAAAAACATCCATGTCATGAATGTCAGAGGCATCTTTCGCCTAAAAGATCATCTTTCTCCCTACCCTATCAATTGCTTGTCAAATAGTATATTGAGTTATGTCTCTTTGTTGTCATAAATAAATATTACCTTGTTTCTTTTGACCCCTGTACAATCCATATTGCACTTGTCATTTAGTTGATGATGTTTGATAATTAACTGAAATACGCATCAGGACATCTTGACGTTACAGCAAAAGGAAAAGAAAAGCACAGCGAACTCTGCTTACATCCCAATCATCAAGATTATGCACTTGTCACATCCAAACACCCGTTTGGCATGAGTATACCCCAAACCATTTCTTGCTTTCACAAGCCTCATATCAAGAAAAACCATTTTAGGCTAACTAAAAAAAAAACAGCCCATGCATTCTATCAGAATACTATCAAAACCAAAGATGTCAACCTAATCAGTCGAATAGTCTCTAAATTATTGGCAATGCCTTCTATTTGTTAGAAAAATGATTAAGCCTTCCGAATCGAGAAATGCAATAGTCCAAGTTCTTGAGACTAAACTTATGGCCATATCCTTAATAAAGCTAGGACAACTTATAATCCCCAACAGGATAAGAAAGATTCTCGTCCATAGTCGTATTAAAGACAAATTGCCATCCCTATGAGAGTTTGAATGACATATAAGGAGAACTATGGCCATCTCTCGTATTAAACTTCACATCATATAATTATGATAGTATTCCACATCATGCATTCACATTACCATCATATATCATTTTTACAATATCACTTCAAGCCAGGTTTGCTAAACCTCCAAGGAATTCCTAGTAAGAACTCTAAGCTTCGTAAACCAAGTTTCATTTAGGTAAGGTTTTTTTCCTCTCACCACCTCATGTCGAAAGTGCTGATGATAAGAAATTATTGTCTAGAAACTATCGCTAAAAACTTCTATCAAGAACATTCATCAGAAGCTTTGTCAAGAACTTTTCACATAAACTAGTGCCAAAACCTTTTTCATCAAGAAATTTTGTCATGAACTTCTAAAAGCTTGTAGTAGAAGTTTTATCAAAAACTTTGATGCCACAAGTTAATGGCATCCTTTTTAAAGCCCACAAGTCGTAGCACTCTCTTAAAAGCCCATAAGTCAGTGGCACCCTTTCTAAAGCCCACAAGTTAGTGGCACCTTTTTCAAAGCCTACATGTCAGTGGCACCCTTTTAAAGCCCACAAGTCGTGGCACCCTTTTCAAAGCCCACAAGTTAGTAGCACCCTTTTCAAAGCCTACAAGTCAGTGGCACCCTTTTTAAAGCCTACATGTCAGTGGCACCCTTTCAAAGCCCATAAGTCGTGGCACCCTTTTTAAGCCCATAAGTAGTGGCACCCTTAAAAGCCTATAAGTCGTGGCACCCTTTTAAAGCCTACAGGTCAGTGGCATCCTTTTCAAAGCCTATAAGTCAGTGGCACCTTTTTTAAAGCTCACAAGTCAGTGGCACCTCTTTCAAAGCCCACATGTTAGTGGCACACTTTAAAAGCCCACAAGTCATGGCACCCATTTTAAAGCCCACAAGTCGTGGCACCCTTTTAAAGCCCACAAGTCAGTAGCACCTTTTTCAAAGCCCACATGTCAATGGCACCCTTTCAAAGCCCACAAGTTGTGGCACTCTCTCAAAGCCTCTCTTAAAGCCCACACGAGCTGACGGTACTCAAGTTTGAGTTAAAGCCCGCACGAGCTGGTGGCACCTGAGTCAAAGCCCACACAAGCTGGTGGCACCTAAGTCTGAGTCAAAGCCCGCACAAGCTGGCAGCACCCGAGTCAAACCCCGCACGAGCTAACGACACTTGAGTCAAAGCCCAAATCCACACAAGCTGGTGGCACCTAAGTCTGAGTCAAAGCCCACACGAGCTGGTGGCACCAAGTTTAAGTCAAAGCCCGCACAAACTGGCGACACCCCTATCAAAAATCCACTTACTCCATACCTATCTAAAGGGGTCAAACTTAGAAAACTTAACACCTTAATGTTTTGGAAGTGTCAGTCCGCCCTGAACAAAATAGTGTTTATTTGTCTTTGCCCTGTTCCTGACTCTCAGCAACGGTCAAAGAGGGGCAACTATAGATACCTTATTTTATCTGGGCTAATTTTTAACAATCTGGAGCATGGACATAAGAGGGGGTGACGATTGCTAGGCTATAACGTCACCCGACAAAAAAGTATTTTAAGGATGTTAAGAAGGCCTAGAGATCATATCAAAGGTAAATGCAAAGATGTAGCATCAAATGACGCTGTCCAAGGTATCTGGGGATAAAAGATATAAGAAAATCCATAATTTTACTTGAATATATCGATACATGGTTCTCATGTATCGATACAATGCTCTCACAAACCAAAAATTTGAAATGTCCCTATTTGTATCGATACAACATGTAGATATATCGATACATGAGCCTCTGTATTGATACAGAACCTCATGTATCGATACTAGACCATGCGAGGACCAAAATATGTATTCTGTAAAGGAATGTATCGATACATATCAACATGTATCGATACAATGGTTCATAGTATCGATACAATGGTTCATAGTATCAATACATTGATCATTGTATCGATACAATGTTCATTGTATCGATATACACAAGGTTTTTGGACCAAACATATCGATACATTACGCAATGTATCGATTCATGCTGGCTATTTTCACGGTTCGAGCATTTTTGACTCATCCACCATTGATCCAAACTCGATTTTAACTTTTTTTTTTGCATAAGGAAAGATTAAAATACATATCAGATTATGAATTTAAACTTTTAAATTAATCATAATATCTTTTTGAAGTCTAAATTGGATCAAAAAAGTCAACATCACATGATCACCCTACTCCTTAACTTGTTAACCAATATCACCATCAGCCACCCTATTTGCTCAAAAAGCATTTTAGCATAATCCAGCCACCCTATACACATCACATTGGTAGCAAGTTACTTCCTATAGCCATCCTATAGCCACCATGCTGACATCACCTTGGCCCTCTTAAGAAATGGCCAAATACACCTATAATTTGGCTTTAAAAGGTGGGTATAAATGGACCACTTCTATCTCAGCAGAAAAAGGTAAGATTCTAGCTTATTTACACTGCCAAAAACACATTCATATAGATTCCAGCTCATTTACACTTCCAAAAAGACACTTATACACCAAGAAAACCAGAATCCCGTAGGTCTTCACCCACCACCCAAAAATAGTCCCAAAATACTTATTTTCATCCACTACACCCTCCAAAAATCACCCTCATCCATACCGAAACCAAAACCTCCACATTTTTCTCTTTTTCTTCCTTATTAACAACAAGGAAAAGATGAAAATTCAAGCCATCTTATCATTTGGCCAAGAAGTTAAAGTTTTGTTAGTATAACTTCCTACTCACTCACATTTTCTATTTTTCAACACCTTCATCATTTTAGTGAGCTCCCCATGTTTCCATCACCCTTTTAGGATTATCATGCATTGTTGTGGTTTTTGGTTGTGGTAGTTTAAGATTTGGATACCTTAATGCCCTTTTGATGTGCAAAATGCCTCTTTCATTCTCATTGATTTAATGTCTCTTACGTATGCATTTTATGCCAAATCCATGCATGTTATTATCCTTAATCCATGTATGAATCATTAGCCTAACACATTTCAAGCACATTTACACATTAACTTGCATGAATCATTGTCATTTTTAACATCCATAACATTTTCTTGTTAAAGTGCATAACACTTTTTTTGTCTAGGCCATTATTAAAATTGGCCTCCCCATTCATGTTATGTGCCATCCCCTTATATGTTTGTTGTCAAAATGCATATTTGATGGCTGACAAAAGCTAATTTTTTAAAACCCCCCAAGCCAAGCATGTTAACCTCAACCAATGAGGATTAGCATGGGCTTAGTATTTTCTTTAAAGCTAGCAAAATATCTTAGGAAAAATTAAGTTTTTTTAGATCTGGAATCTTGGTTAAATAAGCTCAAATCTTCTAATTTTGATGGTTTTACAACTATTCTCTAAATGTTTGTGCCTTTTTTTAAGTCAAAACCTTAAGTGGTATGATCAACAGGCTGTTTCATCGTCCCAAACTACTCTGGGGCTATGCAAATGAGTTCGTGATGCTCATGCCATTCTTTCTTTTTAGTCATAGACGTTCAAATGTTAATGACTCGAGTTTGGACCCGTAAACATAAAAAATGAGAAATATCCCTTGCTTTGCCTTGTCTCATGCTGGCAGCACAGCTATTACAAATTGAAAAATCATTTTAAAGTTTAAAACGATTTTTAGTGAATTTTATGATATTTTTCTCAGAAAGTGTGTCAAAATACCTTTAAAACAAGGTCTTGTTCACCCCGAGATCATTTCAGATGAGAGAGTTATAATCTTTCAAGTCTAAACTATTTGGAACCTCTGAAATCTAAACATGTATTCTAGTTGGGCCGTTCAGGCCCACTAAATGATTTTTCCAAATTTTTTAAATATTTTTCACAAAATATTCATGAAACTCTTTTTTCAGAAAGGTATCACTTGTAATTTTTTGATGCCAAATGAGTTCAGGTGATTTTTCAAATTTTGAGACACATTGTCCTTCATATGCTCTGCCAGCAGTACAATCAATCCGAATTTGAAAATTTATTCCCTTAAAAAATGACTTCTTAGGACATTGGGAATATTTTTAGATCGACCCTCATCGAGTTAGCTTTCTAATTGTATTTTGTCCAGCCTCTAAATCCTTCAAACCAATTTAGAATAAATTTGGGAAGTAGGATAGCGCGATGCTATCCCCTATTTTTGGTCATGGTCAAAATAAGTTATTTTCCTGAATTTCGTCTAGAGACATTCGAATGTCTCTGTATCACCCTAATCGGACTCGACAACATACTTTAACATCCTATTGGCATGTATCAAGGCACAAACATATTTTACATCTTTATCATCCTCATTCATAGTAAATCTTTTTGCCAAAGATTGTCAAATGCTCAATGATTTTCTAAATCATGAAGTTTTGTCATCCATGGGGATACTCTAACCCCACCTTTTCAAGGGGATACTCCAACCCCATTATTCAAAATTATCATAGTAAAAATCTTCCTTTGTTAAAATTATTTGTCATCCACGAGGATGCTTCAACCTTACTTTTTCGAGGGGATACTCCAATCCCGTTTTTCAAAATTATCAAAGTATAAATCTTCCTTTGTCAAAATTATTTGTCATCCATGGGGATACTCCAACCTTATCTTTCTGAAGGGATACTCCAACCCTGTCTTTCAATTGCAATTAACTTTTTCTCCTTCCTAGATTTCCATGAATATATCAAACAACTCTTGTTTAATCAAAAAATTCAAATGCATCTCCAAAATGGTCGATTCGGTTATTCCTAGATAATCGATGCCAATGGCAAGATAAATTCTCATAGTACACCCATTTTCTTTATCATTGCATTAAATGATCCATGTTATGTTATTTCATTTATTGCCTTATTAACATGATTTCTTTGTGATGATTATGTGCATTCATATTTTCAAAACATTTCCAAGTAAAATCAAAGGTAATGTTCCTCGTGGGTATCTCTCCAATGCCTAAAATGGAACATTCCATTTTCAAAGTAAAATCCAAAGATCATTTTTATTGAAAATCTTTATATTCCCCATATCTCTGGGGTATATACGAGATTAAATCTTTTTCATCAAAACTTGGATCATTTTTATAAGTTCATACATTCAAAGAGGGTTATATCGAAATAGTGGCAAGATCGAAAGAATCAAAATAGAGATAAGACATAACTAGTACGGTACCGATTTTGGGCATCGCAAAGAGGTTCGTACCTCATCATGTGTAACCAATTGTCAAACCCAAACAATGAATCTTTCCATTATGTAGACCACGGGATCGATGTTTTGAGTTTCATAACTTAAAACATAGGTTTTAATAGGCATCCGATAATGCCTAGCCCTAAATAATCGGTGGTGACTCCAAGCATTGGCTATTTTGCGATGGTCATCTGAGACCAATAAGATGAGCGATTCATCTTACGATCCCTTTCACTGTACCACAAGTCGAGAATCCGTACATTCTCGTCCTCATCACATCGCCAAAGAAAAGTCTCGATCAAGAAGACATTTTCAAGT
>JBBYHO010068808.1:11163-25643 GCA_038382025.1 Adansonia gregorii
TTTAGCTTGTAACGCAAGGCTAGGGAAGGTACGATTAGGTTTCGGTTTAATTCGCCCAAAGACACTTTTCATTGTTCCAAATCTTTTATCAAGCCTTTCGTAACAAGTTTGAATTACATATCACTTTTTTATTTTTTTTTATGACATTTTCATTTTCATGCCATTTTATTCATTTCCACACATTTGTGCTTTTTTTTAAATTTTTTTCTTTTTTTGTTCAATTTTGTTCTTTTCATTTTTTTTCATGCTTCACCAATACAACATAATTCAAACATGGTTCATGATATATTTTTAAAACAATTTACTGGTCATGCGTATATAGTAAAGGTTGGTCATGGGTTTTCTTATTAGGGTAGGCTAAAATATACGTGGCAATCAAAAAGAAAAAGATATATCAATTAGGCTTAAATAGGGTAACCGATGATTTAAATATATAAAGGTAGGCTTAGAAAGGCTCAAACGATCCAAAGATGATTTAAATCATCTCCTCAACATAGTGTTATTTAGGATTTCACCTTAAAAGAGAATCAAACAAATTATGGACTTCTAGATATAATCGCGATTTACATCAACATAAATAGTCTTCAAATAATACAAATCAATGCAAGAGATCAGTGCTCAAAATTTTTGAAAATCACATTCTAATAATGAGAAAAACAAAATAGTCTAATAATAAAATTAAATCATGCTTATATTTTTCTAAGAATCAAGATAAATCAATAACTAAATTCTTACCATTGGATAAGGATTTCATCATATTAAGCACAAATATCTCAATCATACTAGACTCTAAAATAATTAAGAAAAAATGAAAAAAATGCAAAAACAAAGATGGAAAAAAATTATGCAAGAATCAACTAATCTAGACTTATTCGACACTAACAAAATAATAACCTCACCCCAAACTTAAAACAAACATTTTCTTCAATGCTTATAAAGAAAAGAAAAAGAATAAGTAACTCCCTTTTTGATGAAAGAAACTCAGGTGAAGCTCGAGTCATTCTCTTTAAATTATCGTACTTGTCAAAGATAGTGAAAGGCTACAAAAAGAAAATTCAATAAAATAAACTTATTAGAAATAATACTAAAAAAACTAATGATAACCCTAATAAAAATTTTTAACCTTCTTTAAATTTTTTAAGGTAAAAAATAAAATAAAAAATAAAAAATTGAAAACTAAGACTCATCGCATTATTGCCACCGACTAGATAAATTAGAGGTTTAAAAATACAAAAAAATGAAAAAGGGAGAAAGGGCAGCTACCCCTACAGCACGAAGATCTTGGAGCTGTAGTGCCCTACAAGAAATTTTTGTTTACAATTTACGGCCGTAGCATTGAGAGTCTAGTGCTATAGCACTAAAGTTTGGCCAAAAATGGCATTGTAATGCCACTTTTGAAGCTACAACACTGTGCTATTTTTTTTACAAAAATTAGAAAGAAGAAAAAATTAATAATGTTAAAAATAAGAAAAATTAAAATAAAATGATAGATAGGAAAAAAAATAAAGAAACTTGGTTACCTTTCAAGAAGCGCTTGATTTATAATCATCGACTTGATTGTCTTTAATGTTATTTTAGGTAGGCTAAACTACTATAGAACCTTTGACAACCAAATTAGCCTCCCTCAAGATGTTCCTAGGCCATTTTATGTCAGCAATTGAGCATCCTAATTCTCCATTATAGTCTCATAAGTGTGTTAGCAAGGGTTTGTACCCTAATACGTGTGGTTTTTTGATAAGAAGCTTTAAAGATGACGGTTTATTAAAAATCCCAATGGTTTAAACAAAAGAGTGAAATTAATATAATGTAATTATGCTTCCAACAACTTTGAACACTCAATAAAGTCAATTTTATCCCATTTAAAAGTTGAAATCAAAGATGCCTTGAATGGATCAGTGGAATGACTTTCTATAAACACTTCGCTAGATATATTTGTACCACATTAACTGTACAGTACTCATTATATGCTTTTCGAAAGGGTAATGTGGGTCAAGTAGGGTTTTTTCTTCTTGAACCTTTTCATCATGTTTATTAATTAGAATTTCATCTCTAAATGATTTGTTTGGCCATTCTAGCTTCTTGCTATTTTGTTTAATCTCTTTACCATTTGTAAGATTTGTTTCAGTATCACATGGTAAAATTTCTTTAGGGTGAATTATAGATGGAATCAGCAAGCTATCCCACTTGTGTCTCAAGGTTCCTCAAAGATACTATTAGAGTTTGAATGAAAATGTGTCAGCTTTTAATTTTTTTTTCAATATATTGCATAAGCATCTCTTCTAATAATGGCTTCTCTTTTAGGATAGAAATTTGAGCTGGCAATGAAAAACCGTAATGAAAGGTTTGATTGATTGCATATGAAGGCACTTGAGTGTTTCACCAAGTAAAATTTAAATGGTCACCCCAATTTAAATGACAACTATCGAAATAAAAATAATCATGTTGCATACTATAGCTTCCAACATATTGAATGGGTTCAGCATAAATTGGGCAACAATCACTAGCATGTGTTCCTTGCATAATTTGCAAGTTATGAACAGTTTTAGATAACACATTCATTCAAATTGTTAGGTTCCCTAGAAATTGTGGCCAATTATGCAGATATGGCATTAAGTGCATTTCCTTTGTTTAATTTCTTCAGATGACCATTGATAATTATAAAATGCCATCTTTTCAAATTACTTAAAATAAAAATAAAATAAATAAAAGTTTGAATTAAGACCAAGATTTCTTAGTATTAATGTTAACATAAATAGTAAAACAATTCCCCAAACCAATGCCAAAAAACTATTATCGAAATTAATCACGCAAGTGCACTTATCGCAACAAGTACTATAGTGATAAAGTAAAGTGTCGGTCCTACAAGGAATTAATGCTAAATCTGTTAAATATTAAAATTAAAACAACTTAATCTTATTTGAACAAATGATTAAAAATTATAAATTAAAACTAAATATAATAATAATAATAATAAGCAAAAATAAATAATAATAGAAATCTTGGATTACAATTTTCTTTAACACTTTATTTGAATAAAACCCTACTTTCTTAACTTGCCTAATGATAATGAGTTGTTAACCTAGAGTTCTAATTTATCCATAAGTATCTTTCGATGATCTTATAAAAATATTTCTTTTAACCAATTTATTCTATTCCTATGCAAATTGAATTAAAAGAAACTCATTAAGCTTTAACTCTAGTTTGGTTACATATGGCATACTCGTATATGCCTATCTAACATGTAGATCATTTCATCCTAAGAAATGAATATAAAACATATATCATTCAATCCTGGTCTAAACAAAAAATTTCCTTTTCAAAGTTCATTAATATTACCGAATCAATCAATTGGTGACCAAGCAATTAAAAGCATTAAGAATGAGATTGAACAAACAACTCAAATATCATTAAGAAAATAAAATAAAATAACCAAATTACATGTTAAGTTCCATTATCGGCCTAGAAAAATAAATCTAATTCTTAAGAAATATATAATATATAAAACCAAGGAGTTTCATCATCATAAATAATACAGGAAAGATAAAAGGAGTAAAGAGAAAGAGAAAACTAAGATTGGCAAAATCTTTGATCTTCAAGCTTCTCTAAAATCTCTTTAGCTTCTTGAATACTTTGGTGGCTTCTCTTATCTTCAAAAAACTAGAGAAAAATAAAACTACAAAGTATCTGGGATGTCTCTGTGATGTCTCTAAGTCTAATCCTAATATTCCTATTTATAGGAAAAACCCTAAAGGTAAAAAACTTGGTCTAGAAGTAGCTTCAACATATTATTTTTGGAAATTGCCAAACTTAATTACTTTGCTTGATTGAGTCCACTTTACTTCTTGATTAAGTGGTTCCACTTTTAGAAACTCCTTGAGTTTTCACCTATAAAAATATGGAAAGTATTTAAACAACTAAGTAATTAAAATATAAGGAAAGTAGATAATATTAAATTAAGAACTACTAAAAATAAATAAAATTGAAATAAAATAATGCTACTATAAATAAAATTTAAATAAAAATCTTCAAGACTTAGCTAATTTAATATGAATAATGAGAATAATTAACTCTAGTTTATAAAGTTATAATCATCCCACAATCCTAGAGTAGTTTAGGACAATGAAACAACCCATTTACCATTCCATAACATAAGTGTAAAACTCAAATCCAAAGCTTAGCATTTTTAATAAATAAAAAGCATTATCTGCTTTTGAAGAACAACATTTTTTAGCTTATTTGACCATGATTCTAGACCTAGTAAACTTGATTTATCTTAAAGATTGGAAAACCCATTTAGAGAAAATATTAAATCTATGCTACTCTTCATCTATTAAAATTCAAATTTTTGCCATAAACAAGCAAGCATTTTGACAAAAATGTTATGAACAAGATGCAACATACATATAAATGAACATGGACAACACATTAAAACAAACAAAGATGATGTTTTTGACATAGAAAAGGTGGCCAAAATTAAGGTGATGACAAATAATATGCATGAGGATGTTAGCCTCTTAAATGACCTCTAGAATCAAGCCATGGATGATGGTATGAACATGTTTACCCAAAAAACATGTTGGATTTTTCAAAATAGCATTTTTATTTATTAAAACGTATCAAAATGCAAGAAATACATGAAGAAGTTCAAAACATGTTAGGATGAAGATTTAAGCATGTGTTGAGCATATTAAAAAGGGTAAAACATGACAAAGATGCATAGGCAAGGTTGTTTTGATGGTGAGGTAAATCATGGCATATTTGGTCATCCAAGCATCATTAAAACATCAGAAGATAATTAAAAGCCTAACATAACCACATCCAAGACCATAATAATGCATGAGAGTCTTAAGATGGTCATGAAGACATGAATAGCTCACTAGTATGATCCAAAAGCTAATAGTAGAAAATAATGGAACATGGTCAAAAAAATATGCAAAAAAAAAAACTTTAAATGTCAATGTTTGCTTGGAGTTGTAACTTTAAGCTTAATTGTTCCCTTTATTTGCTATTGATTAGTAAGAAAAAAGATTAAAAGAGAGATCTTTTCGGTTATGGTGTGGATGGAAGGTAGTTTGGTGATGAAAATAAATAAGAAATAAATGTTTTGGAAAGGTTTTTAAAGAGCTAAAGAGGGAGCTACAGGAATAGAGGAAATGTTTTCAATGTGATAGTGTTGTGTAAGAAGATAATGTATAAGCATCTTTTGTTAAGCCAAAATTAACTTTTTCATAGTCCAAGGTTCAGCCAATGCATTTTAAAGCCAATGTAAGGGCATTTTTAGTCTTTCCCCATGTACCTTATGGTAGTATTGGGTAATATACTTAGCTAGCTGAAATTTCATTAGCTATCAACAGTAGGGTGGTAAAGCGGAGAGATTACAACCATCTTTAACTAGAGAAAAACCAAGAATACCCTTTAAGAAACCATATATTTCATATAAATGTCCCATTGTTAAGTAATTTTAGGCCTCAAAATTTGTTAAAACCCAATCATAACTCCAATGTTCCAGCTTAGTATGAACTTCGATGATTTTTGGTGCTAGAAATGTGCTTAAATCGAATTTTGAGTTTGATGGGCTGAAATATGGTATTGCATATTGTATAAATACATCCAGGTAAAAGCCCAGAATGTATATATATATCTCAATTATATATCAATACAATTACTTACGTATTGATACATTTTATCTAAAAATCAAATTTTAGCTATTGCCAAGCCCTGTATCAATACCTTTGACTAATGTATCAATATAACCTCTATTTGTATCGATACAACATGTGAAATTTTGAATTTTGATGATGTAAAGGCTTTGTATTGATACATAAAACCTATATATTGATTTCATGCAAAAATATGAAACTTATGCACCTTTGACTCTCTAAACCTCTGACCTAAGCCTAGAATGCTAAGTAACAAGTCCATTCCTGACTAAATTATTTTGATCGTGCCTTAAACAATAAATTCTGATGCGTTGAATGTTGGCTCAAACAAAATAGGGTGTTTACATGATGCATGCAACTATCCTCATGAGTCAAAGTATGGTGATGCTTAAGGATAACATATAGATGCCTGTTATGGAAACAAGTTCACAAAACATGACCTATTATGAGAGTTCCATTTGTTATTTCACTTAAATGTCTATGCAAATACTCTCATGTGTTAATAGTGTAAGTAATCCTTAGACTTATGACACCTAGTCACCTTGTCGGTGAATTAACATTCTTAGAAATTATCACAATTAGGTCCACTTTGATGGATGCCTAAAGTAGGGTCAGCTTTGGTATGTTATGTCCCATACTAAAGGTGAAATGAGTGGTCCTAAGAGGATTCATCACCGTAATTAATTTGAGGGACATATTTTGATTATTCTTAGCTTGTGATAACTCAAACATCCTTGGTCAAAGAGATAATAATTATAGAGTTAACACATAGAGGCTGCATGACTAATATGGAATGGGCTAAGAATAGACACTTAACCATGCTCTTCTTTTTTTTGAGGTATATGATGAAGGGATCGAATTACACTAACATACTGTACACTGAAAGCTATGTCAAACCATATTGACTCTTTCAGCATTTAGGTGGCCTTGATGCATTGATAGATGCGACTCATTGTTTATAAATATAAATATTTTTAAATGAATTAATTTATATTACTGCCAAAATGTTAAGGGCCTAATGGGTCATACAATAGGTCACACACATAAAGATGATTTTATAGAATTAAAATGGGATTTTAAACTATAAAGATGTTAATCTCTCAAAGACTTAGTTGAAAAGGTTCAATTGTCTAGGGCCTTTAGTGCAATTAAACCAAAAAGTTTTTTTCACTTAACCTAACTATAAATATCAAGTGTTTTGCATCCCTAAAGAAAGATTCATGCATTTTGCTATTTGATAACTACACTTAGCTGTATGAAAAACCTTGCAAAAAATATCTTTTTCCTTCTTTAATTTTTTTATATGGCAAAAGGAGTTTAATTGTCACAATATGTCTAGATATGAACCTCAATATATCAAAGAAAACAACACTTTAAATCATTGTAGAGCCTTAGTTAGTCAAACAAATCACTTATTTGAATTGCTCATATCAAGATGCAAGACTGACTAGGGCAATGAATCACCATCATTCCTTTTAGGCTATGTGTGATCGATCATTTACTATTCACTAAAGAGTTGGGAAACTCTAAAGGAATAATTTTACAAGCTGTGTATACCACAGATCTAGAAAGTTGGGCTCAAGAGTCATGTGCACTACAACTAAGAACTCGATCTCTCTCATGATCCCGAATTTTTGGCACCAACAAATCACTCATATCCGAATTTGTTTTTCTCAATTTCAATCATATGTATTCAATCATAATCCCCTTTCATTTATTCGAAATCAAACAAGTAGCACTAAAAATGTATCCTAAAACTTTTATCAAGACTAGCTAAAATTTACAACTGATTCAAAGCTAAAATTATTTAAAAATTTGCTTCAAGAATACTCACTAATTGGACTCCAATTTTATTACTTTTTAATTAAACTCGACTACATTTAATAGAAATAACAAAAATACCACATTTGGACTAAATTGAAGAGATTACAACTTTGAAAACATTATTAAAAATCAACTTTATTTAACTCAACTCGTAAACTTTACTGTGAGACACTAGGGACCTTCTATAAGACACTACTAGACCTATTTACATGCTAACATGACTCTCAAATCAATTTTGAGGCATCCAAATACCTTGTAATAGTAGATGCCAATCTCGAAGAAAACCAAAACAATGATAGATTTGACCTTTAAGCTCTCTGAATTTATTATAGATTATTCCTATCATATAAAATCATCAAACCAAATTCTAATGAACACTGACTCCTTATATTTCAACCTAAAAATATCAAAAAATGCCAAAAAATCATTTTAGCTATCATGTAAATTTTTTAATTGGATAGTACTACATCGCATAGAATGTCTAACTAGCTTGCCTTCCAGATTTTCTTTATGACTCATCTAGAATACTCACCAAATGAGTCATACATGCATGGAAAGCTTATTCATTCTAGTTTTATCCAAAAATATAAGGAAATTTAGAAAAATGATTACTGTAATAAAAAATAGTTCATATTAATAATTAGGCATAGAAATAGAGCCATGCAAATAGTTTGTGTTCCAAGATTTTTTTGTATTCGTCCAATTATGAAAGCAAATTTCAAAAGCATATTATGCAACCTAATCAAGGATGATTATAGGGAAAAACGCTAACAAAAATTATGAAGGTCCATAACCTATTCAAAATATTTCTTTTTTATGAGACTATCATTGGGGACTGTAACGGTAGCTCTGACGCAACTTGTGATCATAAAGCCTTTTGTCAAATTTTTAAAACCTATTTTTGGACATTTGAACATCTAGAAATGAGACCAAATAAACTCTATGAGTGTCCTATATGAGGAAACAACAAAGACCTCTAAGTTCCAAGACCTAGAATTATGTTTTCCAAAAATAGCAATATGCTTCCAAGTCATGTGAATGTCCCTACTTTATCGTTTTTGTTCATTACTTTTTGTTCTTAACAAGGCACACTAATGCCATTAACTTGTGTACTGCAATTAGCAACTAAAATGACACTAGACAACAGAGTTTAACTCACCTAAACATCACTTAATGAATCCCATTAAAGCTCATCAAATTTAGACTCAATAAAACATTTGAAAACAGTTAAAAAAACATTTTTATTCCCTCCCAGTTAGCTTTAAATCAAGCTATTTTATCTAATATCTACAAGTTGTTCACTTAAGAACTGATTCACTTATTGCCTAAGTGAACAAAGAGTTGCCCTTAGGGGATCTTTTTATGAAAGCAAGACTTTTACTCATTCTAAACACCCTAACATACATTTTATCAAATGTGAAGAATACTAATCTATGGCTCGAACAACTAAACATCCACAAAACCTATCTAAACACAAATCCAACATGGCCTAGTACTTTTAAACAAATTATGCTAATCTAAATCATCAATTCTCATCATTTAACTATCAAACACAAGAAAACAAGCTAGGATACAGTTCAATCAACATGATTAACAATCAAAGCATGCTTTCAATCATTTAAGCTCAATAATTGAACAAAGCTTCTAAATTCATTTAATTAAGCATTAATTTTAGCTTACCCAAGTGCAACTCAACTTAACTCATCTAAATTTCACCCATGAAGCATCAATTATGTAAAGCCTACTCAAGTACACCAAAATTTAAGGTGGCTGGCCCTAGTTAAGTATTTTCTTGATTATTTGAATGCCTTTCTAAGTTCAAGAACTTATGATTTCATCATTTAGCATGAGATTCAAGCTCTAACCACTTAGGTTTAAGTTCAAATTAGCTTAGACTAGCTCTAATTAGCAAGATTATGCAATATTAAATAACTAAGCTCAAGGTCCTTCTAAGCTAAGCTAGTTGAACCTAATTCTTTTATTCTTCTCATGGTAAAACACCACATTAAGCTAGAGATGTTAGGAATGCCCTAAAAATGAAAGACATTTTAATGTATTTCATTAATTGATCTGATTATTTATATATATTTGAGTTATCATTATATCATTTCTATTCTATCCTCTTTTAGATTTACATATTAAAGTAAATGTAAGCAAATATGGCTCACTGACTGCTTGCATTTATACTATTATAATGTTGCATAGAATGGTATATGCAAGAAGATAACATTCTAAGGTAAATAGTCTAAATCAATAATCCATAGTTTATGGGGTTAATATGAGTAATTAACTCATGTTTAGACTATTAGATCATCTAAACCTAATTGAGGAGATGGCTTATCTTGGTCATCTAAAGCAGTTTCACCCCTTAGTAGAGAGATAGATATATTACCTAGAGGTGGTGATATATTAGACTGGACCAAAGTGCAATTAGAGCATTAATAAGTCCATTTACATGGATTAATTCACTGCTGACATTCATTATGTAAGTGCCTTAATCTTGAATAGGTAATTGATTTCATGTGTATAACTTGTTTGCTTTGACATTCCAAAGGCTAAAGCATCTTAAAGTAGTGAGTTACTAGATCAGTTCATTGGGCATATGGCTTATACTCGATGAGAGCTTTACTTATAGCTATGGAATCATAGTTAACATAAAGAGTTAAAGTTATTCTCTTAAAAGTGTTATACGGAACAATGAAAACGGATGAGGCCTTGTTCATTTGTATCTCAAATGATAAATTATTCACATATGGTGAACAATCATTTTCACATGGAGAGTATAATGGAACTTTAAGATAAGGTGATTAAATAGGTAAAATATACTTTTAACCTTAACTTGATCATAGATATTAGAGGAGGGTATTACACAAATAACAAGGTCATTGGACTAAAATGCTATTTATAAGCCTTACATAATATTGTATGGAATTGGGAGTGTAGTCTCAGGTCTTTAGTGGTATAACTCTGAGATTAATAGTTATATTGATTAATTATTTAGGATAGAATAATTAATACATAGTTTATTGAAGTGTAATTATATATATCCAATTGGTCCCTCCACTAGCTCAATGTAATTTCTTAATGGTTGGTTAGTGATCAGAATATCCAAAAATGAAAGATTCTCAAAATAGTGAAGTGGTACATCAGATTCATTCACTTAAGGAATGTGGGCATTTTCTTCAGTAAATAAATCAAAATGATTTTTTGGTATTATTTAGAATATATTTTTAATTTGATTAAATATTTATTTAGATAAGAATTAGTAATTTAAATCAATTATATTTATCTTTTGATAAATATAAGAGTTAATTTAAATTAAATATATATGAGAAACTAATTATTTATGTTGATATCTATTGAAACTTGTTTAAATATTTATTTATAAAATAAATATGGATAATATTTTAATAAATTAAAAATTATTTTATTTATTATTTATTTTAATTTATGATTAAATTAAAATTATTTTATTATAGCTAATTTTATTTTGATATTTACTATATAATTATTTTATTCCAATAAAATTGCCATTATTTTATTTCAAATTAGAATTGGAGTTATGAAAATTATTGGGCTAAAAAAATTAACTGTTTAATCGGAATTAACTAGTATCAGATTAAACAGACCAAATTCTATAAAATAAATTTAGGCCAAAATATTGTCTATAGACACTAAGCTATGTGCCAAATTATAGTGGGCACCCATATTAGGGTTGGCTCAAACATATGGGTTTTATAAAGTTCATAAAATAATTATTTTTTAAAAAAATTAAAACTAGGGCCACCTTTTTACCTGATATGAATAAGAAGCTTATGTCTAGGGTTTTTTTCTAAGACTTTGGAGCCATATTTGGAGGTTTTTAATTAGAATATCTTGTGATTCTAAACCTGGTGGCACAAGATGAATCAAGTCATATGAATTTGGAGTTGATTAAGACAAAGACTGCCCACACACTTAACCATTTGAGAATTGGAGAATAGTGAAAAAGCTAGTTGGTTGAAGCTTTCACATGGATCTAGGAATTCTTGGATGGCATCTTTAGATTTGCAACTAAGGTAACTAATTAAGATGGTTTTATTGTATGTAACAACATGATTTACTATGATTAAATTACAAATTTTTTTAAAATTCTACTGTGCATCTGATTAGTTTTTCCTATAAGAGAATCATGATTTCATCAAATAAACTGGATAATTTTAGCTCAATATCATTCGATCCTAGCTCAACTAAGCTTAAATGATCAAATTTTAAAGAAATCATGTTAGTCAAACCAAGATCTAAATAGATTTCCATGTTTAAACCTAGCTTTGGATCTTTAAGTAAACTTTCAAGTTGGATTTCATCAATTCATTACTCAAATAAGCTTAGAGCAACATGAAATCAAGTAAATCGTAGCTCAAAATCAAATAAAAAAATTATAGCAACATGAACCTTGTGAAAAGGAAAGCACTTTGGGAAAATCACATTCAAACAAGAATAAGCATGAATCAAACACTTAAATCATTAAATTGAATTGAAATTGAAAAGAAAAGTGAGAGATTATACCTATTCCAAGCATAATCCCTTAAAATGATGAGAGCTAGAGAGAAATATGAATATTCTAGATTTTCTAAAATTTGCTAAGTGTTTAAAAGTTATGGAATTATGGATAATCAGCCATATTTATAGGCCTTAAAGTTGGTGATTTAAGCTTTAATCACCCTAGGGTGATCTTAGCTGAATTGTCAACCTCCTTACAAAGTTAAAGGAAATGCCATTAATCCCGTTAATGAATGGATGATTAAAATTTGGCACATTAATCACATGGGAAAGTCAACCAAGTTTTAATGCCTTCACTAATCTATGTATAACTTTTTATGTCATTCAATTCATCATGATTTGTCTATGCTAGAATGCAATTGAATGTTCCATTCCATAGCAGAAATATGACCTAATGATTTTAAAAAAAAATATGAAATTCTTTATCCCAGACTTTTTGGATTAAGCCTTTGGGAATTCTTGCATTCTAAATTCCTAAGGTCATTCCATGACCTAGTGTTAATTAACCTTTTTAACCTAAACTCCATTTTGGTGTAATCAATTTCAAAATTTGAGTTATAGAACTCTTCCAATTTTAAAATCTAACTTTTGGCTAAAATGTTAAGGTTTTATAGTTAACCTTTCCTGCTTTGTTGACTTTTGATGTGAACTTCTAAAACAAGTCTATTTTTTGTCTAAATATCATCAATAACCACTCTAATTCTCTTAAGAGACATATACCAATTAGTTTTGATATTCTTAAATTTTTTAGATCTGAAAATTGATTTTTTAAATCTGGCACCTACCTCTAAATCGGACAATTAAGCCAAGATGCCTTATTATGTCAAACTAAGGTTAGGGAAATTAATCGAAACCTTTATTAGACCTTTTATCATTTATAACTCATCCAAGAAGACCTAAAACTAGGAAATTCCACTTAATCCCCTAAAACTAAAAAAAAGTTAATTAAGATCTTGAACAAAATAAGATGTCTACAACTGACCTTTTTTGGCTACTGCTAAAACTTAAGAACAAGCCAAAACCTAAATAGACATGATTTTTGTTTAGGATGTAATAAGTTCTTATACAATATTTTTTTTTGTATATATGCGATACCCTAACTAATTATACCTAATGCAAGGAATATCAATCTTAACCAATTTTTCATTTAATCAATAAAAGGTCGATCTACTACTCTTTTGTCCAAATAAATAGATTGGACTAAACATGAAAATTTAAAATGTTGACTTTACTGGTTTTTTAATCACCAAATAAAGTGGATTGACACTCTACTTCATTAGTTTTTTGCCTAACTAAATGAAAAGGACTTGGGTTGCCAGCTCTATTTATCTTTCATATAGCTAAACCAATTGGAGTTACACACAGTGCCTACTTTGACGGACTTACACATCGCTAAACAAAGAAGACTTCACTGAAAAACCTACTTTATCAATCTTTTACCTAATCAAATGAAGATGACAAAAAGAAAAATAACTTCATTAACCTTTAGTCAAGTAAGCTCATAAACTCCACTAGCCATTTTATTTTTTGCTTAATCAAATGAAGCTGCCTTAAAACCTACTTCATTAACTTTTCACATAGTCAAATGAAAAAGGATAATTGATTCCATTAGTCTTCTGCCTAACCAAGTGAAGTTAACAAAAACAAAAACTCTATCTGACCTTTTGCTTAATCAAATAAAGCTGAATTAAGCTTAACTACACTGATCTTCCACATAACTAGGTGAAACAGATAAAAGAAATATTGGTGTAAACCTTGCAATCCAATCATTATAGCTTGTAAGGCATTATCATTTTGCCATTTCATGTAATCAAACATTATTTTATTTAATGCTATAAAGGTATTTCTTTATCCAAATGATTTAATTGTATAATTTTTATAAATACCTTATGTAAACAAAGTCTATCAAGGTGATTTTATTTTTGTTCCTATATATATGGGTCGATGCAGCATTTCCATAATATTATTATGATTAATTAATAGAAATTGGTCAGAAAGTGTTCTTTCCTCTATCATTAGCTTAGGTAGTCTCCGTTTCTGGTATTTTGGTCATCTTTCAATGGCTTCTATAATTATGTTTGAGGAATTTCCTTTTTGAGTAATGAGAAGTGGGCTAGTCCCTAAAAATGTCCATTTTTTTATTATCGAGGCTAGAAATCTTCCTTGTTCATTCCAAAGAACTCAGTAATGTGACCACTAAGTTAGCGAGAATTGAGGCAGGCAATAAATACATATAGTAAAAAGCGAAGACTCTTTTCTGAAATATAAGTCCTGATATTGGTCTTCCAAAGAAATTGTAAAAATTTACAAGTATAAGCTGACTATGCATCAAAGTTGTATTTCTAAAAATATGTCTGGTCATTGTATCGTTACGATAGGATATTTATAATTCACAAAGACTAGCATGTTTGAGCCTCCATGCATAAAATATATCTAACTAATCTCATAAGTTCA
>JBBYHO010068808.1:25743-53195 GCA_038382025.1 Adansonia gregorii
ATGCTTTGATTCCATCACGAATAGGTCCATAATAGATAAATGCTTATGGTAGGGCATTTTTAGGTATTGCATGACTTATATGGTAGGTGAATAAGTGGTCCAGAGAGGATTCATCACCCTAAGTGATGGTAAAAGACATATCTTACATGTACTTAGCCCATGTTAATTTAAAGTCTTTGGCCAAGGTAATATTGATTATGGAGTTAACAAATAAAGGTTGCATACTAACATGGAATAAGCTAAGGGTAGATACTGAACCATGCTCTTGCTAGTTCTAGGATATATGATGAAAAGATGTTTATTACACTGAGATATTGAAAACCTAAAGTGTCCGTCAAAACCATACTGATAATCTTTGTATGTTAGACAACTATGATGTATTGCTAGATGACAATCTTGATCTATAAGTATAAAATATTCTTGATTGTCCTATTTTATATTTATTTCCAATATGAAAAAGGCCTAATAAATCACACACATAATGGTGATTAGTAAAAATTGAATTGATATTGAGTTTATATGTCTAATGCAAGTAATGGTTTCTTAGGCCCAATTTGAATAAGTTCAAAGAAGCTAGAGTAAAAAATGTAATTGCATAAAAATTAAAATTTCAAACACAAGGCTAATAAACCTTTGTTTGCTATCCCTTATAACTAAATAGATGCTTTGATAATTGACTAAGATGCCATGGAAAACTTAGATTGCTATTTCCATAAAATCTTTAGCGGAGTTAGCACAATCTTAGTACTTTTCAAGAATTAGTTTTCTTTATCTTGTTTTGCTTTCGTAAATCAAGGTCTTTTAAGTGGGAGGGAAGATTTATTGAAATCTAAGCTAATAGCATGGCTACTGACACAAAGTATCTTCCTTGTTAAAGATTTTGTAGATCACTTGTGTGGATAACCATTGAAGGCTGTAGCTTAGACAGCTATAGTTTAAGACAATTGAGATTTTTTTGATAATTAGGTCATGCAATTGCCAAAAGATTTCTTAAGATTGAGATATGTTTGACTCACAAATAGATCTTTAGTTTCTTAATCTTAGATAATGCAAGACGATCTTGTTTAGGGAGTCTCAAATTATCTTTATTGTTATATTTTCGCTGCCATATTTATAAAATATTTTTAAAAATTTTGTAATTTGATTACTTGTTGCCTTAAGTTTCCTATAAGTAGTATCATGCGCCTCTTTTGCATCGATTTGATTAATCTTGTGTTTTAGTTATTACCAATTAATTTTTTTTGGTTTTAATGCTATCTTGATTCATTCTAGAATTTAAAAATTAAAGAAAATTGTTCCTTTCTGATTTTTAAATTTCCATAAGCGAATTCATGTTTAATATTCAATTTTAATTAATTAAAATATGAGTTTTATTAATTACATGATATTGGGGCCATCGGTTAACAATTTGGTGTTGATTAGTGCTAGGTTGGCTTTGTTTTGGTGTTTTGATGGGGTTGATTTTTTGGGCAGCCATTGTTGAGATTTTTTTCCTTATTTTCTAACCTTAATAGTGTCATGAAGTGCATAATACTTTCTAGAAAAATCAGGTTAAAATCATAGTTGAAAATGTTTCAATTCCATGGTAAAATGGGTGCACTAGGTTGCGGTTGAAGCTTACATTATCTTGTCTTCTTTCTTGGATCTCTACACGGCATCAATGGCAGCGGGGTTGCTGTAAATTTTTTGTAATTTCAAAGGTTTAGTGGGAGGAAGACAACAGTGCCTGAATTGGAGTAGGATGGCTAAGATAGCCATGCATGGGATAGAGTCTTAGTTAGATTAGGATTCTTGTAGGATTTATGCTAAACACTATTCTACTTAAAGTATGACTCTTCCAATTTTAATTTTCTAGAGATTTAAAATTTGATATGATCAGATTAAAATAAAATGAAATTAAAATTATAAAATAAATAAAAATGCTAAAAGTTAGCATGGTTGGTGTAATACACCTCCTTGAGAGGTTGATTTTAATTAAAACTCTTGCGTATCATCAAACACCTAATTATCCAATTATATTATTTTTCTTAAATTGTTTAAGATATAAATTAGATAATATAACAAGCATGGAATTAAATTTCAATTAATTTGATTAATTGCAAAATATATTTAATTTAAAAGATTAAACCTATGTGGAATAAGATCTTTTCTAATATGATTAGTATAAATGTTAACATATAAGAAAATTGTTTTCATATTTAAATTATATTTGGATAAATTATTTAAGTATTAAAAATTGGTAACTTGAATTTAAAACACGCGTTTATACATATTTATAATTTTTGTGGATGCATGGAATAATTATGGACTAGGCCTAATACGACGGTGGATGTATGGTTGATTGTTTATGGATGTTTAAATTTTTTAAATAATGTCTACAAATCTTACCTTATCTCTATGTTCTCTGGGGTTATAAAATTCTTTTCTCACCAAATTCCTTCAAATGTAACTAGAGGTTTCTTTATTGCAAATGTAATTAGATTACATTAGTGTAAAATTAGGGTTAGTTAGTAAAGATTTTGTAACTCAAAGATGGAGATCCAAGCAAGGTTGCCATGGAGACTAAAAGATTGCAGAAGCTTTTGAAGACTTTGTATGTAATGGCCTAGGAATTAACCAAGCATTTTCCTTTAATGGCTCAAGGACATTGCACTAAAGAGTAGTCCTTAATCATCCAAGTAGTATAAATGATTATAGATTTATTTTATGCGATATTGTAAATACTATGCATGTAAATATGATGAGACCTTAATTATAAGACAAAATGAATAAAACAAAATCCCTCGTACAATATTGAGTCACAAGCTTTGCATGATCAAGACGCCTTTCATTATTTATAGAAACATACTTGAGCTTTGACAGAAGGTGATTTGTTGAGTCAATTAAGATCTTTTCAACCTAAATGGCTTGAGTTATGAGTAATGGGTCTTACTCAACTAATATTGTATAGTTCAATGTGTCACACTTGACCATATGATGTTAGAGGTGATGGATAGGCGAAAGGTATATGATTTATTTAGATACAGAGTTGCCACTGATTGATCCGGGAGTTGCATAGAGATGCAGTTGGTTAGTTTTGTTACCTACCTTACTAGGCTTGTTGTAATTTGTTAAGTTACTCTAGTTGCAACATGCTAAAAGGGATCCTAGCCCATTATAAATACCATGAAAGGATTTTTGAATATTAGTAAGGGCTATTATTTCAAAAAATTAGTGGAAAATCCAATAAAGATTTAATACTTTGTCATTATCGGTTTAATAAATGGATAGCTAATATATACTCATTTTATACTAGGTTCTTGATAATGATACTTATATTAACTACATTGCAAGGCATACTTAATGCCATAAATCGAAAATGTTTAGATTGGTAAGTGAAATTGAGAAGTGTTCTCAATAAAAGGAATGTAGTTGTCTTTCTCATGATTGAATTGAACTATTCTACAATTAATACCACCTCTTAGATAATAAATTAGGATGTGGATCTCACTTATTAATGACATAAGCATGTTAAAGAATATGAGAAAATTTAGCGCTAATGAGGTAATTCTAAGAAGGTGCAATGGATCAAAAGTTAAGGCCATTGCCATCAAAACCTATACCTTATCATTGCCTAAGACATGACCATGGAACTAAAAGAATGTTTTTATGTTCTAGGATTATCAAAAAGCATCATTTCAGTTTCATATCTCACTGAAAATGATAGTTTCAAATTTAAAATGAAAGCCAATAGTTGCATAGTTATCCTAAATGACATGTTTTATGGATTGGCCTAATTGCAAAATAGGCTACATGTATTGGATCCAGAGTGCACTTATTCAATGTGGATGTGAATAAAGCAAAGAGTAATGACCCAAGAAACCTAACATCTGGCATTGTAGACTTGGTCATATCAATGAGACTGAAATAGCCAAGTTATACAAACAAGCTTATCCGACACATTTGATTATGAATGTAATGGGACATATAAATGTTGTCTCCTAGGAAAATTGACCAAGACTCCCTTCATTGATAAAAGTAAAAAGGCTATGGATTTACTAGGTCTAGAACATTCAGATGTATGTGGACCAATAAATACAAGGGCTAAAGATGGGTAATTTTACTTTAATACCTTTACCAATGATTATTCAAGGTACTTATGAAGTACAAGTCCAAAGCACTTGCAAAGTTCAAAGAGTAAAGGCTGAACTGAAGAAATAAATTGGTAAAAGCATTCTAGCTCTTAGATTTGATCAAGAAGAAAAATTAAATCAAGAATTCTTGAATCATCTGAATAAGAATGTAATTTTGTCTTTGTGGACTTCATTCGAAACTCCACAACATAATAGAATGTCTAAAAAGGAGAAACTAAATTTTGTTAGACATAATTTATTCCATGATGTTAAGGCTGACCTTTCAATATCCTTTTTGAGACATGCCTTAGAAACTGTTAATCATTTTCTAAATAAGGTCTTATCCAAATCTATTGATAAGACACCATATGAGATACGGAAAGGTAAAAAGCTGGCTTTATCTTACATAAGGATTAAGGATTAGGAGATGCACTGTTTACGTAAAGCGTATAATGACTGATAAGCTTGGAGCAAGATTAGTCAAATATAAGTTTGTAGGGTATCCTAAAGAAACTGTTGCATACTATGTTTATAATCCCAATGAGCAAAAAGTGCTTGCCTTAAAACACAAACACTTTCTAGATAAAGTGTTTCTACTTGAAAGGTCCAATATGAGTAAAATTAATCTCAAAAAAGTTTTGGAGTCCCAAATAAACATTCATATGGAACCTAGTCCAATAGTTGAAGCATAACTAAACTTGAAGCTCAAAAGACATAACTACTCTGTCGATCTAGTAGAATCAGGCAAGCTCTAGAGAGATATAGATTTTTCATGGATCAAGATAACTTCCCTTGTGACATGAACCTACTAATTTTGAAAAAGCAATGTCTGACATTGATTTTAATAAAAGGTTGAAGCCATGAGATTCAAAGTAGATGCCATGGAAGTGAACCAAGTATGGATATTGGTTGATTCACTCGAAAGGATAAAACCCATAGGGTGCAAGTGGGCTTTTAAGAGAAAGACTTACATAAAAGGTAATGTACAGACATATAAGGCTAGATTAGTGACAAAAGGTTATAATTCCTTAATAGAAATTTGCAAGAGGAAGTGCGCATGACACAATTAATGATTTTACATCTAGATTAAATGTAAATCAAGTATTCAAACTAAGAAAGCCCATATATAGGCTAAGTAAGCTTTACAAAGTTGGAATATCAAATTTGATAAAATAATTAAAGAAATTTAACTTTATAAAGAATGCTAATGATCCGTGTGCCTATAAAAAGATAAATAGGCAAGCTATTGCTTTCTTAGTGTTATACTTGACCACATATTACTTATAGGAAACGACGTACCAATGCTATAGGCCACTAAGATCTCGCTCTCTAGAAAATTCTCCATGAAAGATTCAACAAAAGTAGCTTATATTCTAGGAATTAAGATCTATAGAGACAGACTAAAAAGGTTGCTCAACCAATCTTATGCACTTACATAAGTAACATGCTAAAGAGGTTTATCATGGAAAACTCTAAGATAAAAAAACTATCTATGGTACACGACATGTATTACTCAAAACAAATGTTTCCTAAAACATCAAATGAAAGGGCATGGATGGATGGGATCCGATATGCCTTGACTATTTTATCTATTATGTATGTTAAACTATGTATAAAGGTAGATGTATCATGCATTCTAAGTATCATGAGCAGATACCAAAGTGACCTAGCTGAAACTCCCTAAATTATTGTGAAGAATATCATTAAATATTTGCAAAAGACTAAGTATATCTTTTGGCTATATGGAGAGGCTGAACTCTATATAAGGGGTTATACTGATACTAGCTTCCAATTCAATTGGGATGATAGCAAATTGCAGAGTGGTTTTGTATATACCCTTAATGGTGCTGTAGCTAGTTGGAAAAGTTCCAAACAGACTACAATTGTAGACTTAACAACTAAAGCTGAATAGATATTGGCATGTGAGGTTGCAAAATAGGTAGTTAGGATGAAAAATTTTATCATTGAACTAGGTGTAGTTCCAAGCATTGTTCATCTCATACCACTTTACTATGATAACAATGGAGCCATAGCATAAGCTACAGTCTTATCACAAATCTAAACACATATTATAACTGTGTCACATTATGAAAGATATTGTAGAGAGATGTGATGTTACTATGGAACAACACCTATCGAGGATAACTTAGCTTATATTTTCACTGAAGTTCTATCCCAACAAAAACATAATCATCGTATGGAGGATATGAGACTTACACCTAAAGGTGATTGGCTTTATTATTAGTGGGGGACTTTTAATGTAAGCCATACAAGCCAAATGTTATAGCTTGTAAGGTATTACCATTTAGTGATTTCATGTAATCAAATATTATATTTATTTAATATTATAAAGGTTTTTCTTTATCCATAAGATTTACTTGTATAATTATTATAAGTATCTTATGTAGATAATGCCCATAAATCATTGTCCTTACAAAGGAATTGTTACAGTTATATTATGAAATCCTTAGCCATCAAAATCATGCTTCTAAAAATGTTTCAGTCATTGTATTATCAAGATAGGCATCAATAATGCGTAAAGACTAGAATGTATAAGCCTCCATTCATAAGATGTATACAATTAATCTCATAAATTGAAGTGTAGATATGCTTAAGGACATCATATAGGTGCTTCTTACGGTAACAAGTTCACTGCACATGACCTGATATAAGAGTTCCATGTAGTCTTTCAGTCAACTATATATAGAAATACTCTCATGTATCGGTAGTATAAGTGATCTTTAGAATTGTGACACTAGGTTATCTCATATTAGGAGTGTCATGTTTTGATTCCATCATGAACAAGTTTACAATAAATGAATGCTTATGGTAAAGTGGTTTTGGGTATACCATGAACCATATGTTTAGTGAAATAGTGGTTTAGAAAGGATTCATCACCCTAAATGATATGAAAAGACATATCTCACATGTACCTAGCCCATGTTAACTCAAAGTCCTTGGCCAAGGCAATATTGATTATGGAGTTAAAATATATGGGTTGCATACTAATATAGAATGAGTTACTAATTCTAGGATATATGGTGAAAGGATATTTATTACACTGGATACTGAACACAGAGGGGCTTGCCAAAACCATATTGACACTTCTTGTATGTTGGGTGGCCATCATACTTTGCTAGATGCCAGTCTTATTCTATAAATATGAAATATTCTTGATTAGGCTATTTTATATTTATTGCCAATATCATGGGGGCTTAATGGGTCACACAAGCAAGGGTGATTAGTAGAAATTAAATTAAGACTTGGTTTATATGTCTAATATAAATAATGGTTACTTAGGCTCAACTTGAATAAGTTAAAATGAGATAAAGTTAAAATTGTAATTTTTAAAAAATTAAAACTTTGGGCCCTAGGCCATAAAAATCATTGTTTACAATTTATTATAGCTAAATAAAACCTTTGAATTTTGGCAAAAAGACCTTTGAAAACCCAGATTGCGATTTCCCTAGAACCCCTAAGAGAGTTAGCACAATCTTGGTATTTTTGGAGAAAATTTGTTCCTTTATCTCATTTTCTTTCTTGAACCAAGGTCTTCTAAGTGCAAGGAAGACTTGTTGAAATCTACACTACTAGCATGGCTCTTGGTAATAAAGCTTCCTCCTTGTTGAATGTTTTCCCAGTCACCTATATGAATAGCCATTAGAGGCTAAATGCTTAGACAACTTTGGTTTACAATGATTGAGCTTTATGTTTGAATCTTAAATAGATTTTTAGGTTTCTTGACCTTAAAGATTAGTCAAGATCATGCAAGATGATCCTATTTAGGGAGTTTTAGATTATCTTTATTGTTATTTTTTTTTTGTTGCCATGTTTGTAAGATATTTTTGAAAATTTTGTAATCTAATTACTCGCTGCCCTGAGACTTTCTACAAGAAAAATTTCTTTTCAAGGGCATAACCTCTCTAGAAAGCGCTAATTTTACTAGTTTTCTACATCACTAACTAGAATATATATTTTTTTCTTCTATCCCTGAGTACCAACTAAATTGGTTTTAACTCACTAGGGAAGGAATGATATTATCAGTAGTATCATTTGCTAAGCAATGATCCTTGTTTCCACTAGGACCATTGGGGATATCTTTTTTTTGAGCAGTTTCTAGTGCTAAAATATGAATGCATTTGCATGTTGCCTACTTTCATGTTAATATGCAATCACAATTTAGGATTCATCTCAATGTCATTCATGATAAGCTCTACTTTTGAGAAACACTTGTCATAATAATTCTTGCTTTCCTTTATTTCTTTCGAATTCAACATGGCTTCCATTACCTATTTCTTTTAACTAGGTAACATATTTTAAAGTTCACCATCATTCACAAACCCTATAGCTATCCTTGTCATTTTTTCTTTTTGTTCTTATGCTTATTTTATCTCGAAGCATTCATCATCAAATCTCTTCACTCAGTAATCTAAAGCATTAAATCCCTAAAATTTAGAATGGATACCACTTTCAATTATAAGATATTCATGAAAAAAATCCTAAACAATCAAAATGTAATTGATGCAAAACTAATAGTAAAAAATAAGTTGGATGAAACTAAGACTTAGAAAACAACCTTGGGTGAAACCAAGACTCAAATAAATAACCTTCGATGAAATCAAGATTAAAATAGATGACCTTAGGTGAAACCAAGACTAAAAGATAACTTGGATGAATCCAAGACTTAGAAAGATAGCCTAAATGAAATGAGGATAAATACAACCTAGTTGAAAAAGGTTTACAGAAATGACCTGGATGAAACTTGCCTAAAACAACCTAAATGAAACCAAGGTTTAAAGAAATGGCCCAGATGAAACTAGCCTAAAAACAACCTATATGGAACCAAAGTTCAAAGAAATGGCTCAGATGAAATTAGCCTAAAAAGTAACTTAGACAAAATTGAGGCTTGAAGATGGTTTGTATGAAACCAACCTAAAAATAACCTAGATGAAATTGAGTTTAAAGATGATCTTAATGAAATCAACCTGAAAATAACTTAGATGAAATAATACTAAGAGAAATGGCTCGCATGAAGCCTACATGAAAATAATCTAGATAAAATAGAGGTTCAATGAAATATCCTGGACAAAACCAAAATACCTAAAAATAACTTGGACGAAACTGAGGTTTGAAGAAATGGACTAGGTAAAACTAGAAAACTAAAGATAACATAAACAGAACCAAGGTTTTAAACAAATGGCCTAGGTAAAACCAAAGACCAAATGTTAACTTGGATGAAACTATGATTTTAAAGAAATAGCATGGATGAAAACAAAAACCTAAAGAAAACCTAAATGAAATTAAGGTTCTAAGAAATAGCCTAGGTGAAACCAAAAACTGAAAGATAGCCTAGAAGAAACCAAGGTTCTAAGAAATGGCTTAGATGAAAACAGTCTAAAAACTATCGTATGTGAGCAATAAAGAGTGCAAACGCTTCATGAAATGATGTAAATGCAATTACTCACCAAGAATGCAACCATCTAATGCCCAAAAAGGATACATCTATAAGTACCCTAAAAATTATATAGTTAATGAGTAATGATCCCAATGCATATGACATGATGGATATGTAAAAGGGTAATGACACTTGTAAAGCCTAAAACATTAATTGATTTTTTTTTGAAATATGATGTAATGCCACAAACATTATCATCTAATAATATGAATTGTATGCAATGAATGTCATGTAATGCCACAAATGTTAACTTGGATGAAACTGTAGTTTTCAAAAAATAGCTCAGACAAAACTAAAAACCTAAAGATAACTTAGATAAAACTAAGGTTCTAAGAAATGGCCTGGGTGAAACCAAAAATTGAAAGATAGCCTAGATGAAACCAAGGTTCTAAGAAATGGTTTAGAAGAAAATAGTCTAAGGACTACCTTGTGTGAGCAATAAAGAATGCAAACGCTTCATGAAATGATGTAAATGCAATTACTCACCAAGGATGCAACCATCTAATGCCCAAAATGGATGCATCTATAAGTACCTTTAAAAATATATAGTTAATGAATAATGATCCTAATGCATATGAGATGATGGACATGTAAAAGGGTAATGCCACTTGTAAAGCCCAAAACTCTAATTGATTTTTTTTTGAAATGTGATGCAATGCCATAAAGCCTACCATCTGATAATATGTATAGTATGCAATGAATGTCATGCAATGCTAAAATCTGAAGCCAATACGTATTCAAACAAGCTACCTCTTTTATCTTCTTCCAGCCATTTTCCATTCATAATTTCTAAACAAGTGAGTTTCTTTATCAATTCCAACCTGTCAATACTTTAAAGGAATTTTCCCTCTTAATTTCATGCCTTAGAATATTGACATTTTCAAATAAAAATAATTAATGTACCCTGACTTGGATAAATTTTTTTATCCATTCTTTTTCCAAGAATGTACCCTTATCTGCTTATGCTCTGGAGAAGATCATTCCCTTTCAAATTATATACCATTTACTTAATGGCTTCCTATTTTTACCAAACATCCATGCCCTAACTTTTTCTTTCTTATTCTCTCCTTTAGGAAACATGATTCTTAATAGCTTTTTTAAAAAAGCATTTGGCTCTTATCATGACATCATTTTCTTAAAACATTCTTTTTGAAAAAGTCATTTTCTTAAATTATTTATTTAAATAAAACTAAGTTGAAAAAACATTACCCTTAAAACACATAATATTCAAGTCTCTAAAAAATAATAATCCACTATTAGGAAATTCCCTAAATGGTAATTTGTTCTTTTGCAAATTTGGTCAAAAAGTTTAGCACAAGCAAACTTTGATTGGTCCAAGAAGGTTATATAGAAATGAAATATGTTCCTAACTATTTTAGGCTCTCGAATGGATAAGCCTTTATAAAATTTGGATTCCTTAAGAATCAAACAAGATCAATATTCTCACAAGATTCCCTTTAGCAATAACACAACTAGCAATAAGATTGGCCATGATAAGGTCAAGGCTAGAGGATAAAAATGGAAAGGTAAAAAGATCTAACTTGTCAAGTTACACTCTCTAACTAGGAATTGACACCTTAAGATATTCAGGGATTTATGAGTGTCCTTAAGTTTTTTTCTTTTTGATGAAATCTTGATAACCCCATGAGTGACATCAAAAATTCTTTTCCTTTGCTTTAGATTGTCGATTTTTATGTTTTTACCATAGAGCTTGATTCTTTCTTTCTTTCTTTTTTTTCATTTTTTTCTTTACTTCATCATGTTCTTAGGAATACTTAAAATCTATCCAAATGACAATTTCTTGAAGAATAGGCTTATCAGTTCGAGTAGTCATACTTGATTGAAAAAGACTTTATTAGGAGCATAATGTAGGCCATGGTTAGAAGAAAGGGAATATAGGCCCAAATCGAGTGTTTAAAGGCAAAAGATCAAGGATCATTTCTTCCCATGAAGGTTTTTACCCCTTCTACCCTTTTTGGACTAATTTTATCTTTGTTTCCTTATCTATTTCCCTATTCATCTTTTTTTCCTTATTTTGAGCTTTTGCTTTCACTTTCACTTATTTTTTTCTATTTTATTCTTTATCCCTTTTTTTGCTTTTTTTTCTTTTTAATTAGGAATCCTAGGTTTCAGAAACATGGTCCATTTTGACTTTACCTTAATTTGTCAAGCGTTCTCTAGAATTGTAGAATGGGATGTCTACATTTTCATTTTTCCAAAAAGATATTCTTTTCCCATGCCCCTAGTATGAAGGGTGATCTTTGACTAGGTTTCACAAAAAGAAATAATTCATTTGGTTCAAAAAGTGTAAACAAGGGAAATAATTTCAACCTTTGAGAAATGATAGTGAAAAAAGCCTATATGTCATCTTAAATACAACTACATGAGCTAAAATTTCATTCTTCAAAATAAAATTTTCAAACAATCTAAGTATCTTAGTCACATGTAGTTGCATTTAATTTTCACTTTTTTTCAATTTTTTAATTTTTCCACACACTAAAATTCATGCCTTAATTTTCTTTTTTCTTTACAATGATACACTTGTCACCTTTCGAAGATAAGATTGTAAGATACCAAGGTCTAAGCCTTCTAAAGGCATCTTATGTCCAATTGATAAGAGATTTCTAGCTTTAGTCATTAAAAATGATTATAGCTCAAAAGGGTGAAACCTCAATGTTGGACTATTCAAAGAGTATAAAAGAAATAGGCTCAAAAGTTTTCTAGCAACAAAAAGTTATGTTATTGACCCATCATGCCTCAAGATGCAAACTGATTTTCACAAACAATGACCAAGAGGTTTATTTTTCAAAGCTAGAAAGAAAAGGATATTTTGGCACAATCATAGACCAAGTTGCCATTATTTTAAGACTTTTACCAAAATATCTAATCCACTCAATTTCTAAAGGAATCCATGAATCGTAAAAATTTATTCTATCACTCTTAACCTACGTTGAGGCATTCATCTTATTGGTTATTTTAGAGTAATCATGGTTGGTGAAATTTGAATTTAATTCCTTAAAGTGATGGGTTTTTAGGTAATTAAGTGTTTAAGAAAAAGTCAAGAACAATATAGGGGTATAGGTTTATTCCTAATACTAAAAATCAATATTCTTGACACTTTATATTCTTATGCTTTCTCAAAACTTCCTTTTTTTACAAAATATTTTTTCATTCTTCATATTAAAATCTCTGAATTAGAGGCCCATTTCAATTTATTTTTATCAAACATTTCAAATCATGCATACTTTAAAAGAAAAGATGCTATTTTAATTATCACATCTTCGTGCTTTCCCCTAAATACGCAATCAATTATTCCTAACCCTTTAAGCATCCTTTTTCATTATGGCATCCAAATCCAATCATTTAGCATTACTCAACACTTAAACTTCCTTTTTAGACATATTCAATTCTTTGTAGTGTGACTCTAAATCTCATAATGATATCATAGTATGCATTTTCATTATACCAACTCAAATATGATGGTTGAATGCGTTCCATGGGAACTCTAGCAAGGAGTTGGCTTTTAACAAAGAAAGGCATTAACTCAGAATAAGAGATAGAAAGTGGTTGAAACTAATCTTTATTCTTGAAACTTTTTGGGTGCCCTTAACTTATCATATTAATTGAGGGATCACAAGTAAATCTATGAGCTGGAGAGTTTGTCGGGCAATTATATTAAGATGCAATCAGGTACTAACATAGAACTTAAAAGGTATTGCCCTTGGAGGAGTAAAATAACTAGCATGTAAGGTATGAGGGATACAGGGTAAAGTATCCTATTATGGTTTAGATCTCATCCTTTTGCTTTGGACATCCTACTCTCTTTGGCACTAAGTGTTTTACCTACTTGAAACTTTCCATTTGGAATTACCTTTTCAATCATTTCCCTAGATATGACAACATCAGTAAAACTCCTGGTAGCATTCATCACAAGTTTATCATAGAAAAGACTAGGTGATTTCTCCCAAAAAGTAGACCATCATCTACTTCTCAATCAATCGGCGATGCACCTAAGTAGCTTTCTCCCTCCTCCTTTATACATACTACCAAAATTTTTCTATAGATTTCTTCTTTATATTCTACAATGACAACATATTTGGACCAATATGTTACATGCTTATAATGATCTAGGAAAGCCTAAGGTAAGTCGAACCACTTTTGAATCTTTGCTTTTTCTAACCTAATGTACCATTGCACAGTAACACTAATCAAACTATTATGAAAGCAATAGATCAATAATTTATCATTCTCCTTACACCTCACCATCCTATAGCAATACATCTTTATGTGAGCAATTAGATAAGCAGTTCCTTTATAATTTTAAAAATCCAAAACTTTGAATTTAAAAGGGATAACAAAACCAGACATGAGAGCTAGTTCTTTGCCATCTACAATCTTAAACTTATCGACACCCTCAACAGCCCTTAATCTTTTCCTTATACCTTGCAATTGTAGTTTTTCTATAGCCTATTCAGCTACCTTTTCTAATTTCCTAGAATCATTAAGATAGGTCCTATTTAGTAATATCTTATTTTTAGCAGTTTTTAATTTAATCATATTTGCTTTCCTTATATTTTAGTTACTTAGTTATTTAAATAATTTTCTTATTTTTGTACGTCAAAACCCTAAGAAGCTTTCAAAAATATAACAACTTAATGAAGAGGGAAAGTGGACTCCAGAAAGCAAGGTGATTCCAAGTTGGAAACTTCCAAAAATATGTTCAATTTACTTGCAAATCAAGCCTCTCCACTTCAGGGTTTTGCTTAGAAATAGGATCCTTATGTTTAGGTTTGAGAGGCATCCCTAGATACTTCATAGCTATTAGTTTTAAAGATGAAGAGAAGCTATCAAGATTTTGTAATAGGAGAAAAGATTAAAGAAATTGAAGATCAAGATTTAACAATTCTTAGTTTTCTCTTTTCCCTTCATCTTTTTATCTTATTTAATATTTATGATGTTTCATATTTTATTTAATCAATGTGAGTTAAATTTATTTTTCTAAGATTACAATGAAACTCAATATGTAGTTTGAATTATTTTCATTTTCTTTTCTTGATTTATTGATAATTGAGTTATTTGTTCAATCTTATTCTTAATGCTTCTAGTTGATTGGCCACTAATTGGATTGGTTTGATAACCTTAATGAACTTGAAAATGGGAATTTTGTGTTTAGATCTAGATTGAATGACATGTTTCATATTCATTTACTAGGATGCATTGATCTACATGTTAGATGGGAATATACGAGCATGCCATATGTAACTAAATTAAAGTCTAAACTTAATGAGTTTCTTTTAATTTAGTTCGCACAGAAATATAGTAATTTGATTAAAAGAGATATTTTATAAGACCATCGGAAGATACTTATACATAAATTAGAACTCTAGGTTAATAACTCAATATCATTAGTCTAGGTTAAAAGGATAAAATAAAATTCAAATAAAGTGTTGACGAAAATTGTAATCCTAGGTTTTTAGTGATTAAGTAAACTCATTTAATTTTCTTTGTTATTTAGTTAAATTCCATTTAGTTAGTTTAATTTTAATTTTAATTAATCTTCTTTTAATTATTTATTTGAATAAGAATAAATTGTTTTAATTTTAGTACTTAGCAGATTTAGTATAATTCCTCATGGGAATGATACTCTATTCATTACTATATTACCTATTTTGATACATACACTTGCATGGTATAAAATCGACAACAATTTTTGGCATCGTTGCCAAGGATTTGTTTTACTAGATTATTTTGCTAATATTAATACCAAGCAAATTTAATCCTACTTTAATTTTTTAGGTGTCTTTTGCCATTGTATGCAAAGAGCAAGAAACTTGTAACTTGTCTCTTTCAATTTTAGAACCCAAAAGAACTTTTCATTAATGTAGAAGGGAGAATTTATAAGCTTTGACTGAAAATAATACAATGGCCAAAGAAGAAGATACAAAGTGTCTACGAGAATTTGCTATCCCTCTTATGCAAAGCATTCTAGTATTCGGAGGCTTGCCATTGAAGCCAACAACTTTGAAATAAAGCCAGCCATCATTTAGATGATTCAAACATCAGTTTAATTTGCTGGCCTACCTAATGAAGATCCTAATGCTTATATTGTGAATTTTTTAGAAATATGTTATACTTTCAAGCACAATGGAGTTTCAGATGATGTTGTTATATTGAGATTATTTCCTTTTTCACTTTGGGATAAAGCAAAAAATTGGTTAAATATGCTTCGAGCCAGTTCTATCACTACCTGGGGTGATTGGGCTCAAAAGTTTCTTGCCAAATATTTTCCTCTAGCCAAAATAGCAATGTTAGGGAATGACATCACTTTCTTTAGACAGTATGACTTAGAATCACTATATGAAGCTTAGGAAAGATTCAAGGAGTTGCTTCAAAAATATCCTTGTCATGGTGTTCCCAAAAACTTTTTACAATGGAATGATGATTCAGATAAGAACTATTATTGATGCTACTGCAAGTGGTTCATTTATGGGGAGATCATCGGATGAAGCTAATGAATTACTCAAAGAGATAGCATCCAATAATTATCATTGGTCCACTAAATGAAGTTTGCTAAAAAAAGTTACAGGAGTTCATGAAGCTGATGCCATTACTTCACTTCATGCTACACTTGCAGCAATCACAAGGAAACTAGATGCTATGAATGTACAGTTAGTTCCAAGTTCTTTTATGGCTAGTGAAGTGTGTAGAGATGGACATTCTACTAAACAAGCTTTAATTATGTTGAATTAGTGAATAATATTGGAAATTATAATAGGCAGTAGAATAACCCTTATTCAAATACTTATAATCCTGGTTGGCAAAATCATCTAAACTTTTCTTGGAATAATAACCAAAGACGTTAAATTACAAATAGGCAAGCATTTTCACCTGGATTTTCTCAGCAAGCTCTGGTCTTTCACCAACCTCAAGTTTCAGTTCAAGAAAGAAAGCAATAAATAAAAGATATGTTTATGGAGCTGAGGGAAAAAAATGAAAGCTAAGACAATAACATTCAGACCCTAGCAATATCTATGAGGAATCTTGAAACATAAGTTGGGCAGATTACTTCCTCCATCAATAATCGTCCATTGGGAATGCTTCCAAGTAACACTGAACCCAATTCGAGAAGAGATGAAAAAAAAAGCATTGTAAGGCTATTACACTCAGGAATGGAAAAAAGATAGAGAATGCATAAAAGAGGTAGCATGTTCTAAAGAAAAAGAAGAGGGTGAAAAAATTTGACAAGATCCAATAGCAACAACCTCGGGGTTTTCCACCACCACCATTCCATAACGTCTTTAGAAGTAAAAACTTGATAATCAATTTCAAAAGTTCCTTGAGGTATTTAAAAAACTCCATATCAATATTCCTTTTGCTAAAGCCTTGGAACAAATGCCTAGCTATGCCAAATTCATGACAGATATCTTGTCAAAGAAAAAGAAATTAGGAGAATTTGAGACTATTACACTTACTAAAGAGTGTAGTTTTATATTGCAAAAGAAACTTCCACCTAAACTCAAAGATCTAGAAAGTTTTACTTTTCCATGCACCATTAGGAATCAATTTTTTAGGAAGGCATTATGTGATATTGGTGCAAGTATAAATTTGATGCCAATTTCCATTTACAAGAATTTGGGTTTTGGGGAGGTAAAACCCACAACAGTCACTTTACAATTAGCAAACCGATCCTATACATATCCGAGGTGCATTGTTGAAGATGTTTTGGTAAAAGTTGATAAATTTATCTTCCTAACAGATTTTATAATTCTTGACACGGAAGAAGATCATGAAATACCTATCATACTGAGGAGACCTTTCCTAGCAATCACTAGAGCTCTTATTAATGTACAAAAAGGTAAACTTACCATGAGAGTTCAAGACCAAGAGGTAACATTTAATGTTTTCAAAGCTATGAAATTCCTTAACAAATCTGATGAGCATTTTGTAGTAAATATAATAGACAGGGCAACAATTGAAGTTTTTATAGAAAGTTATCCTGTTGACCCCTTGGAAGCAACACTGGTATTAACTTTCGAAAGTGATGATGAAGAGTTCATCGAGTGTTTAAAGTTGCTTAATCCACCATATTCAACTAGATCTAATTCTAAATTCAAGACTTTGGGACCTTTATCTGATGTGCCAACCAAGTTTTTCATCGAGAAGCCACCTCTCCTAAAGCTTAAGCAACTCTTTCTACATTTGAGGTATGCTTTTCTTGGCTAAAAAACTACTTTGCCTATTATTATTTCATCTTCTCTTAATGATGAATAGGAAGACAGATTACTTAGAGTGCTTAGAAAACATATTAGAGCATTACAATGGTCAATTGCTAATATTAAAGGGATTAGTCCTTCAATTTGCTTGCATAAAATCCTCCTTGAACATAATCATAAGGCCACAATAAAGTATCAATGCTAACTTAATCTCATCATGAAAGATATGGTTAAGAAAGAGATTATCGAGTGGTTAGATGCTAGCAAATTTAACCTATCTTTGATAGTTCTTAGGTGAGTCTAGTTCATTATGTGCCAAAGAAAAGAGGGATGACTATGGTTTCCAATGACAATAATGAGCTAATTCAACAAGAACAGTAACAGGTTGACGAGTTTGCATGGATTATAGGAAGCTTAACAAAGCTCATAGGAAGGATCACTTTCCCTTACCCTTTATTAATTAAATGCTTGATAGGTTAGCTGGTAAAGAATTTTATTGTTTCTTAGATGGTTATTCAGGATACAATCAAATTGTCATAGCACTGGAAGATTAAGAAAAGACCACTTTCACATGCTTTTATAAGACTTTTGCTTTTTGGAGAATGCCATTCGAACTTTGTAAAGCTCCAGCAACCTTTCAAAGATGCATGGGGGCTATATTTTTTGACATGGTGGAAACTTTCTTAGAGGTATTTATGGATGATTTTTCAGTTTTTGGAAACTCTTTTAATGAATGCTTACACAATCTAGGTTTGGTGCTTAAAAGATGTGAAGAAACTAATTTAGCCTAAATTTGGAAAAATGCCATTTGATGGTAAGGAATTGTTTTGGGACATTTAGTTTCAAGAAGAGGTATTGAAGTAGATAAGGCAAAGATTGAGATAACTAAAAAACTTCCACCTCTAACTTCAGTCAAAGGAATTCAAAATTTTCTCGGTCATGCCAAATTTTATCTAAGATTCATTAAACACTTTTCAAAGATCTCCAAACCACTTTGCAATCTCCTAAAAAAAGAGGACCATTTAATTTTGATGATGCATGTTTAGCCTTTTTCATAGAATTAAAAAAAAAATTAGTTTCCGCTTCTATTATTGTCGTCCTAGATTAGAATTTTCATTTTGAACTTATGTGTGATGCAAGTGTTTTTGTAGTTGGACCAGTATTAGGACAAAGAAAAGAAAAGGTTTTGCATCCTATATACTATGCAAGCCAAACTTTAACAGATGTTCAAATAAATTATACTACTACTGAAAAATAATTGCTTGCTGTAGTATTTGCATTTGATAAATTCAGATCATATCTTATGGGCACTAAAGTTAGTGTTTATACTGACCATTCTACTACTAAGTATTTAACTAAAAAGATAGATGCCAAACCAAGATTGATCCGATGGATACTGCTCTTACAAGAATTAGATTTAGAAATTCATGATAGAAAGGGAACAAAAAATCAAGTGGCGGATCATCTTTCAAGATTAGATAATAGGGCAAATGTTGGCATTTCCATCCAAATCAATAAGACATTTCCTGATGAGCAGCTCTTCTAGGTAAATCAGAAAGAATTACCATGGTATGCCAACTATGTCAATTATATTGTAAGTAGAGTTTTTCCCCTTGATTTAAATTCTCAACAAAAGAAAAATTTCTTGTAGGATGTTAACTATTATTTTTGGGATGAACCGTTCTTGTTTAAGCAATGTGCGATCATATTATTAGAAAATGTGCACCAAAGAAGAAATAGAAAATATTTTGGAGCATTGTCATTCAACAGATTATGGCAGGCATTTTAGAAGAGAACAAACTACAGGAAAAGTGCTACAATTAGGCTTTTATTGGCCAACTCTTTTTAATGATGCTCACCAACTTGTTTTGAGATGTGATAGGTGTCAAAGAGTAGGCAACATATCAAGGAGAAATGAGATGCCATTTAACATCCTAGAAGTAGAGATTTTTTTATGTATAGGGTATTAATTTTATGAGACCATTTATTTCCTCATACAATAATCTTTACATTTTAGTTGCTATAGATTACGTCTCGAAGTGGGTTGAAGGAGCTACCTTTCCAACCAATGATTCGTACTAAATTTCTTAGAGAATAATATATTCACTCGATTTTGCACACCAAGAGCTATTATTAGTGATGAGGGTTCACACTTTTGCAATAAATATTTTGGAGCCATCTTGCTAAATACAGGGTTAAACATAAAATTGCCACAGCACATCACCCTTAAACAAGTGGCCAAGCTAAAGTGTCAAACCAAGAAATTAAGAAGATATTAGAGAAGATAGTCAATCTAATGAGAGAAAATTGGTCCAAGAGATTGGATGATGCATTGTCGGCATACAAAACTGCTTATAAAACACCTATTAGGATGTCTCCATATAAATTGGTTTTTGGTAAAACTTGTCATCTACTAGCAGAGCCTAAACATAGAGCATATTAGGCAATCAAGAATTTGAATTTTGATTTCATGCCATTAGTGAAAGGTGATTATTGCAGCTAAATGAGATGGATGAGTTTCAACTTCAAGCTTATGAAAATGCCAAGATTTACAAGGAAAAAAGAAAAAGATAGCATGATAATAAGATTCTTGAGTGAAAATTCAGGCTAGGTCAATATGTTCTTCTTTATAACTCACGTTTAAAGTTATTTTGGGAAAACTCAAGTCTCGATTGTTTGAACCTTTCAAAATCACAAAAGTTTTCCTATACGGCATTGTCAAAGTTGTAGATGAGAGTTCTAACTAAAGTTTCAAAGTTAATGGCAGAGAATTAAACATTATTAGGGAGGTAGATTTGATCACCAAAAGACCTTAATCACTTTAATGACCCAAAATGATTGAAAAATACTCAAGCCAAGGATAATAAATCAAGCACTTTTTGGGAGGCAACCTAAGTTTTTTCTTTTTTTTAATATTTTTATTTTATAATGTTTATTTATGTTGTTCAATAAAAAGGCATGGCACTGTAATTGGCGCTATGGCACCCTTTTTTTTGAAGACTTGATGTTGCACTGTTGGACATTCAGCACTGTTGTGCCAAGTTACATAAAAAAATTAAGAGCTGAGTGCTATAGTGCCCAAAAAGTTGAGAGCTGGCGCTGCAGCACTACAGCACCAACCAAAAAAAATGTTTATTTTGTCGTTACTTAAAAAAACCTTAAAAACTCTAACCTTATTCTCAGCCACCCTATTCTTATCCTTGTCCAACACTCTTCTTCTACACTCCAAACACCCATCCACTATCACAATCATTATCTAAAACACTAAATTTCTTGAATTTATCTCCTATCTTTATGATATTTTGCTTTAAACAAGATTCAAGTAAGCTTTTCAAAAGGATTTATGCTCTCTTCTTTCTCTTTTTCTCTCTCCAAAAGTCATCCAACACATTTTAATTCCTAGGGGGCAACATAGATCTGGAAGAAATAAAGAACTATCTTTGCAAGCCCAACACATAATAAAAGATGTTTAAAGACGAACCTATATCCTTTAAATCTAATGCATTACATCAGAATGGTAAGATTTGGTTGCATTTCATAGCTACTAATTTAATTCCTAGTAAGCATTTAAGTGATGTTACTAAAGATAAAGCAATCTTGCTCTATTCCATCCTTACCAACAAGTTAATAGACATCGGTGAACTAACCCATTCAGTGATGATTCATGCAACACAATCAGTGAGACTGGAATTATGGTTCCTGTCCTTGATTACTTCCTTATGCAGCAAAGCAAATGTTTAATAAGAAGAATCTGAAGTTGTTCCACCCAAAGATAGACATTAATTACAACATTGTAAATAAAATAGTTAGTCATAAGGTACCTACTTGGCCAACAAATATTGGTGCTAGTTTTTCATCTGTTCCACCACAACTGAGCCAACATCGGGCAAGACTAACAAACAATCAACATTTGGCTAACCTTGAAACATAAATGGCTTATCAAATGGAATGTAATCAAGCCATGGAGCAAATGTTCCACTTTTTTTAGAATCAATTGGGCTTAAAAATGATGAATTACCCTCGAATGCCTCTACCACCACATCTACCCTATATTGAACAATTTGGTGAAAACGAGAATGAGGAGGAGGATAATGATTCAACACATTTTAATTCCTATAGGGCAACATAGATCTAGAAGAAGTGAAGGACTATCTCTGCAAGCCCAATGGAAGATGTCTAAAGATGAACCCATATCCTTTAAATCTAATGCATTACATCAGAATGGTAAGATTTAGTTGCATTTCATAGCTGCTAATTTAATTCTTACTCAACATTTAAGTGATGTTACCAAAGATGGAGCAAATCTTACTCTATTCCATCCTTACCGACAAGTCAATAAAGATCAGTAAACTTATCCATTCAGCGATAATTTATACAGCATAGTCAACGAGAGAGGGATTATAGTTCCTGTCCTTGATTACTTCCTTATGCAGCAATGCAAATGGTTAATAGGAAGAATCTGAAGAATTGTTCCACCTAATGATAGCCATTAATTACATTATAATAAAATAGGTAGTCATAAAGTACCTACTCGACCAACGAATATTGGTGCTAGTTCTTCATCTGCTTTACCATTATTGAGCCAACATCGAGTAGGACTAATAATCAATCAACATTTGGCTAACCTTGAAACATGAATGGCTTATCAAATGAAATATAGTCAAGCCATGGGGTAAATGTTCCACTTTTTTTAGAATCAACTGGGCTTAAACATGACAAATTACCCTCAAATGCCTCCACCACCACATCTACCCCATATTGAGTAATTTGGTGAAGATGAGAATGATGAAGAGGATAATGATTCTTAGACACTCTCATCTACCACCTTATCCAATGAAAAGAGAGTATTCTTGTCTTAAGTTTTTTTTTACACATCAGGGACAATGCTTTGTTTAAGTTTAGGGGTGTTTTAGATTAAGTAAAGTTTGGGGAATAATTTTGAATTTAGCTTGCATGCATTTGCATCTTTAAAGTTTCTATTATTTTTATTAAAATGTTTGTACTTAATATGATGAGATCCTTATCCAATTATGAGAACTTAGTTATTGATTTATCTTGATTTTTGGGAAAATATAAGCATGATTTAATTTAGTTATTAGATTCTTTTGTTTTTCTCTTTGTTAGAATGTGATATTTAATCTCTTGCATTGATTTTAATTGCTTATTTGAAGAATGTTTATATTGATGAAAATTATAATTAAATTTATAGGCCTAGAATTTGTTTGATTCTCTGTTGAGGTGAAATCCTCGACAACATTAAGTGAAGGAAACAATTTAGGCCATCTTTGGACCGTTTGAGCTGTTCTAAGCCTACTTTTATATAATAATCCCTAGTTGTCCCATTTCAGCCTAATTGATTCATCCTTTTCTTTTGATTGACACACATATTTTTTTCTACCCAGCCTAAGAAGAAAAACCATGATCAACCTTCAATACATAGGCATGAGTAGGAAATTGTTTCAAAAAATATACTATGCGATGTTTTGGATTGAGTTATATTGGTGAAGCATGAAAAAAAAAGGCACACAAAAGTATGTAAATGAAAAAAAAATTGTATTTGCTTTAAAGTGTTACAAAAGGCTCAACAAAAGATCTGGAACAATGAAAAGTGTATATGGGTAAACTAAACCGAAATATAGCCCTTATCCTACCTTTACCCTAGCCTTACATTACAAGCTAAGTAAAGTCCTACGTGATCTTTGATGAGGTGTTGGTCTACATTTGTGGAGATAGAGATGAAAAGCATACATATGAGAATCTGGTATTAATTCGTGATTTACATTGGCATAAATTTATTTAGTTTGCATGCAATTGAATTGTAAAAGGATTATTTACACATACATCGAAAACACATCTAAAGCATTAAGATTTATGATTGAATTAAAGCTTGAACTTAAATTATGCTTACATCTATCTTGAGTTAAAATATTGAGATGACCGTTGAGGAAAATTAAGGTAATCATTATTTGAGTACATTCATTTTAATTTGTGTTTTGTTTCATTTAGTTGATTTATTTTTTTTTTGTTTTGCTCAAGGATTAGCAAAATCTTAAGTTTGGGGGTGTGATAACTCTATAGAATAGAGTTATCTAGTCTTATTATGCATATTAAATCAACTAGGTCTTAAAGATGTTTATTTAAATATCATTCATATTTAATAGTTCTTAATTTATTAATATCTTATTTTTAGCAGTTTTTAATTTAGTCCTATTTGCTTTCCTTATATTTTAATAACTTAGTTATTTAAATAATTTTCCTATTTTTGTAGGTCAAAGCCCTAAGAAGCTTCTAAAAAATATGACAACCTAATGAAGAGGGAAAGTGGACTAAAAAAAGCAACATGATTCCAAGTTGGAAACTTCCAAAAATATTCTTAAGTTACTTTCAAATCAAGTCTCTCTAATTCAGGATTTTACCTATAAATAGGATCCTTATGTTTAGGTGTAAGAGGCATCCCTAGATACTTCATAGCTATTAGTCTTAAAAAAGAAGAGAAGCTATTGAGATTTTGCAATAGGAGAAAAGATCGAAGAAGTTGAAGATCAAGATTTAACAATTCTTAGTTTTCTTTTTCCCCTTCATCTTTTTATCTTTATTGTAATAGTTATGATAGTTGAACTTCATTGTTTTATGTTTTATTTAATCAATATGAGCTAAATTTATTTTTCTAGGATTATAATGGAACTCAACATGTAGTTTAAATCATTTTAATTTTCTTTTCTTAATTCAATGATAATTGAGTTACTTGTTCAATCTAATTGGCCACCAATTAGATTGATTTGGTAACCTTAATGAACTTCGAAAAGGGAATTTTTTGTTTAAACTTGGATTGAGGGGCATATGTTTCTTATTCATTTACTAGGATGAACTGAGTTGCATGTTAGATAGGAATATACGAGCAGGCCATATGTAACCAAATTGGAGTCTAAACTTAATGAATTTTTTTTTAATTTAGTTTGCATAGGAATATAGTAAATTAGCTAAAGGAGATATTTGTATAAGACCATCAAAAGATACTTATAAATAAATTAGAGCTCTAGGTTAATAACTCAATATCATTAGTCAAGGTTAAAAAGATAAAATAAAATTCAAATAAAGTGTTAAGGGAAATTGTAATCCTAGGTTTTTATTGATTAAGTAAACTAAACTCATTTAATTTTCTTTGTTATTTAGTTAAATTTCATTTAGTTAGTTTAATTTAAATTTTAATTAATATTCTTTTAATTATTTATTTGAATAAGATTTAGTACAACTCTTTATAGGAACGATACTTTATTCATCACTATATTACTTGTTTTGATACGTACACTTGTATGCTATAAAACTAACAACATCCATCCTAAGAGTCATCCACTATAGGGGAACTTATGGTTTCGATAAAGGAAAAGTACTTTGTAATTAAGTATTAGTCAAAAGAGATTCAAAAGCAACATTGGGATGCTTTAAAAGTTAGGTATGTCTCACTGTTTCCAATCCAAGTGAATATTGAGTTTCGATAAACTGCTTGATAAATTTTGGGACATATGAGATCAATAGAGCCTTACCAAGAAAGATTAGTTCACCCAAAAGTATAGAGATATAGTACTATTAATTTAGGTTAGGATAGAAAAGAGGCTACTTTGAGCTATGGCATAATTCTAGAATCTGGGATATCAGTGCTTCACTTTCAATAGGGTGAATATTGTTCCAATAATTGAGGAGTACATTACCTTATCGTGTATTGAAAGTATAATTCCCGATTAAGTGTATATTAAAGAGTCCAATCCACCAACATTGAAAAGATAGTTTACCAGTATAATTAGAGTATTTGAGACTCATATTAGGGCATATGTAGTTCAAAATGGTTAGAGTGATTGCATATTATGGCATAGACTGTAGGATCTATGAATAATTACCCAAACTTAAAAAAAAGGGGATATCTTTATGTTAGCTCTTTACATATTAGTATATTTCGTATGACTCTAGGGTATATTCATGTAGTAGTAGTTTCTTTTGTCAATTTGTTAAGGTATAGTATCAAACTATCTATGATGATTTTAGCTGAGACAATATAGCCTTTATACTTTTGCAAGAGAAAAGCCAAGAGCAAATTTTTGGTGTGCACCATTACTATAAGCATGGGTCCACAGTCATTTTTGAAAAGAAACAAAAGGTGATATCCAAATGTGCACTAAGTTTCTTAGGAAGGATTGGCCTAGTTATCATTCTGAAGATTAGTGGGTGTTAGTATTTCAAAACCTGAAGAAGGATTATGCTATATGGATAGCACCATTAATGTTTTCTTAGGTTAGTTGTACTGATGTAGAGGTCAACATTACGTACCTTTTCTAGGTATCTAAAGATGTATTAGGTATGCTCTTTTACTGGTTCAAAGGTAATTCAAGTCCCAAAAGTTCATTCTTCAAGCTCAAAATTTAGGTGATTCAGATTTTGTCTACGAAAAAACTAATTGTATAAAGAAAATAAGAGCATGGCTAATGAATGAAAAGAGACATATTGAATGCAATTGGCTTACTATTGGAATGACATAACTCTGGTTTATAAGGTTTAGAGAGATAAGTAGGTTTATGATATTATTTTGCTTCCACATAAGGATGTTGTTATTCTAACATAAGAGTCATTGTCTGAGGTTGGACTATTGAAGAAATAATTTGAGTCAAAGTAAGCAATGTTTTAATCAAAAATTGCTCAATTAAAGGCCGAAAATGGATAGTTAAAGTATGATTAAACTCTATGAAAGAAACAATTGAATAAGCTTTATAAGAAGAAAAATGATATTGAGTGGGATATGAAAGAATTGCATCAGGATAATAAACAACACAGGCATGCTCTGAAAAGTGGTAGAGTAAGTAAGCAGTGTCACAAGTGGGAGTCTAACACAGCAAAAGTGAGCAAGAAGGTGGACTTATAGAGAGGTAAAGCTAAAAGAAATGCAAAATGGCCTGTCAAGCTCTTGGCGAGCCTGTTATTAAGCCAAAAGAAGAATGATTATGCTTTTGCTTGGTTTTAGGTTTATAGTGATGTTAAGGTAGAACCTAAATCTTATAAATACTTAATATCCCTATCAAGGATGAAGAGTAGAAATAGAGCATTGTCATGGTAAACAAGAAAAATTAGAAATGGTTTTTGTAGACACCTTATTTTGTCCAGGTTAATTTTTAGCAATTTAGGGCATGAAAGGTGATTTGAGGAGGTCAAGAATGCTTATGGATCATGTTAAAGAGAAATACAAAGATATGGCATCAAAAGATGTAGTTTTAGGAGTTTGAGGATACAAGACATGGGAAAATTCATAATTTTGCTTGAATGTATCGATACATGGTTCTCATGTATCGATACAATGCTCCAACAACCCAAAAATTTGAAATATCCACATTTGTATTGATACAATATGTAAATGTATCGATACATACGTATATGTATCGATACATGAACTCATGTATCGATACATGAGCTCATGTATCAATACTAGGCCATGCTAGAACCAAAACTTGCATTCTGTAATTTATAGATATTGATACATAGCAACATGTATCGATACAATAGAGTATTGTATTGATACCATGTTTAATGGTATCGATACAATAGAGTATTGTATTGATACCATGTTTAATGGTATCGATATAATGATCATTATATCAATATAAAGTTCATTGTATCGATACATTCGAG
>JBBYHO010068808.1:53295-80491 GCA_038382025.1 Adansonia gregorii
TATTGATACCATGTTTAATGGTATCGATATAATGATCATTATATCAATATAAAGTTCATTGTATCGATACATTCGAGGGTTTTTAGACCAAATGTATCGATACATACAAGCTATTTTTCATGATCGAGGCATTTCTTACTTGTCCACCATTGATCCAAACTCGATTTTAACTTGTTTTTACATTAGAAAAGGTTAAAACCCATATCAAATTATGAATTTGGACTTGTGAATTAATCAAAAGATTTTTTTGAAGTCTAAATTCGATCAAAAAGGGTCAATATCATATGATTACCCTACTCCTCCTTTGTTTGTTGATAAAGATCACCATCAGCCACCCTACTTGCTAGTATCTGATTTCAGCAATCAAACTAGCCACCTTATGTCCATCACATTGGCAGCAAATTACTTACTATAGCTACCATATTGCTATCAACTGTTACAACTCTTTCCCCTTGAGAAATGACCAAAAATAACTCCAATTTAGCTCCAAAGTGTTGGTGTAAATAGGCTATCAATATCTTAGTAGAAGGATATTTTTTTCTAGCTTATTTCAGCTCTCCCAACTCATTCACATATCAAAAAAATAGAATCTAGTAGCCCTTCACTCAGTATCCAAAAATAGCCTTAAGAACTTACTTCTAGCCACTATGCACTCTGAAAAATCATCCTGACCCATACCAGAACTAAACCTTTCTTTTTCTCACATTTCTTGCTAATTAACAATAGGGGAATTTAGGCCATCTCTGCTGCACTAACCACTTAACCAAAATTGAAGCTTTGTCATTATAACTTCCTATTTAATCACTTTTATTTTTAGTTTTTCAGTATTTTCATCATTTTAGTGAGCTTTCCATGCTTCCACCACCCTCTTAGGATTCTTATGCATTATAGTGGCTTTTGGTTATGGTAACTTAGGATTTGGATTCCTTAATGCCCCTTTTAATGTGCGAAATGTCTTATTTCATCCTTATTATTTTTAATAGCTCTTGTTCATGCATTTTATGCCATATCCATGTATCATGTTATGTTCAATCCATCCATAAATCCTTAGCCCAGCATGTTTTAGGCATATTTATACATTAACTTGCATTTCATCATGAATAATTATCATTTTCGGCATGCTTTACTTTATGAGATGTGTGCATAGCACTCTCTTTTTGAAGACTATTGGTAAAGTTAGAATCTTTATTCATGTTATGTGCCATCCCTTTGTATGTTCATTGTCTTCTCCTTGTCTAAGTGCATGTTTGATGGCTATAAAAAGAAACTGATTTTCAGAACCTCCCCAAGCCAAGCACATTAACCTCAACCAATGAGGATTAGCATGAACTTACCATTTTCCTTAAAGTTAGCAAAAAAATTTTGGGGTAAATTAAGTTTTCCAAATGTAGAATCTTGATTAAATGAGCTTAAATTCCAACAAAAATGGCCCTACACTTGTTCCCAAAATGTTTATGCCTTATTTTTGAGTTGAAACGTTGAGTGGTATGATCAATGGGCTGTTTCATCATCCTAAACTATTCTAGGGTATGCAAATGAGTTCGTGATCCTTGTGCCACTCTTTACTTTCAGTCATGGATGTTCAAATGTTAATGACCCAAGTTTGGACCTGAAAACACAAAGAAAGATAAAAAAATATCCTCTGCTTTACTTTGTCTCCTGTTAGTAGCAAAACTGTTGCAAATTAAAAAATTAGTTTAAAGTCCCAAATGATTTTTTATGAATTGTTTGATATTTCTCTTAAAGTGGGTTAACTTATCTTTAAAGCAACGTCTTATTCACCCCCAAATCATTCTAGATGAGAGAGTTATGATTTTTTAAATCTAAACTATCTAGAACCCTTAGAATCAGCAATATGTATTTTGATCAGGCCATTCAGACACACTAAATGATTGTTCCAAATCCTTCAAATATTTTTTCTAAAAATTTCATGAAATTCCTTTTTCAAAAAGGTATCTTTTGTAATTTTTCAATACCAAACGAATTCGTGGTGATTTTTCAAATTTTACATCCTGTCCCTCGTATGCCTTGCGAGCAACGTAATTAATCAAAACTTGAAAATTTATTCTCCTAGAAAGTGATTTTTGGCATACTGGGAATATATTTAGATTGATCCTCATCGAGTTACCTTTCTAACGGTATCTTGTTCACCCTCTAAAACCTTCAAACCAATTTAGAATAAATTCAAAAAATGGGATAACGTGATGCTATCCCTTACTTTTGATTATGGTCAAAACTGAGTTGTTTTCCCAAGCTTCATCTCGAGACATCCGAATGTCACCATATCACCCTGATTAGCCTAAAAAACATGCTTTGACCTCTCATAGGCTCGCATTAAAGCATGAATTTTTTTTACATCTTTACCATCCTATTCACAACAATTTTCTTTATCAAAAAGCATCAAAATGATTAAATCACAAAGTTTTGTCAACTTAAGTTTTCTAACTCGACTTCTTTAAAGAATGTCAGACATGCCACTATCGGGGATGCTTCAATGTCAACATTTCGAAGGGATACTCTAATATCACTTTCTTAAAATTATTAAGATTTAAAAATCTTCCTTTGTCAAAATTATTCGTTATCCTTAGGGATACTCCAACCCTATCTTTCCAAAGGGATACTCTAATATAATTAAATTTTTCTTTTTCTTGGATTTCCATGAACGCGTCAAGAGTCAAGTCCTTTTTTATTTTAAAAAAAACCTCGTTCAATCAAGGAACCTAGATCCATCTCAAAATTATTGATTCAGCTATTCCTAGATAATAGATGCCAATTGCGAGATAAATTCTAATAGTCCATCCCTTCTTTTTATCATTACATTGAATGGTTCATGTTATATTACTTTATTCGTTGCCTTACTAACATGATTTCTTTGTGATGATTATTCACATTCATATTTTCAGATCACTTCAAGTAAAATTAAAGGTCCACGTGGGTATCTCTCTAGTACCTAAAATGGAATATTCCATTTTCCAAGTAAAATCCAGAGGTTATTTTTATTAAAAATTTCTATATTCCTATCTATCAGGGGCTATGTGAGATTAAATCTTTTCATCATATCCTAGATTTGTATTTTTATAAAAATCATGTAATAAAAGAGGGCTATATCAAAATAGTGACGAGTTAAGATTAAAAGAATCACAACTAAGATAAGATATAACTAGTAACGTACCAATTTCGGGCATCACAAAGAGGTTTATGTCTTATCATGTGTAACTAACTCCCGAACTCAAATCGCAAATCTTTGTACCTTGCAAACCATGGGATTGATGTTTTGAGCATTGTACCTTAAGACATAGGTTTCAATAGGCATCCCATCATGCCTAGCCCAAAAGTATCAGTGGCAACTCCAAGCATTGGCCACTTTGTGATGGTCATCCGAGACCAATAAGATGAGCGATTCGTCTTATGGTCCCTATCATTATATCATGAGTCAAGAATCTATACTTCTTATTCCCATCACATTGTGAAGGAATAGTCTCGATCAAGAAGGCATTTCCTAGTTAGAAAAATATTTTAAGTCATACACACCTATAGATCCATGAGGATCCACCCTGGGGTACATTGTGATAGTTTTATCTCCTTGTCAAATAATGTAATTCCAATGGTTTTTGTTTTTAACGAATATCTAAACCTGGTTTTCTTGATACAATAATTGATGTGGATATTGATGGTAATTTTATATTGGAGCTATTGCCTTAGCTAATGCTTTCAATACATTCGCATAATATTTATGTCATTGCATTCATACTAATTCATTTCTTTCATAAGTGTGCATTTGCATTCATGTCATGCATGAACAATAATCACAATATAGGATTTTAAAATATGGTTTTATTCTATAAAGATAGAAATTATAAACATGGGGACAAGTGTAAATACACTTATTCAAAGGAGATGAAATACATGTTCCTTACTTCAGAATATGGAGAATGATTTAGCAACTAGGATAGAAAACATGAAGGAAATTCAAGAAAAGATAATAAAGAGTCAAGAAAAACTTAGGTTATAATTGGCTAAAATCATGGAGTTGATGACATTAGCTACCAAATGGAAGGTGCAAATTAGAAGCTTAGGTTCTCAAACCAAATATGTTAACCCTAAAGAAAAATCTAATGACTTTAAGAGGGGTGCATGGATAAAAAGTATGGTTTCTCCGATCTAGGTGTCTCAAACTTTAGCCTTTATTGGAATTGGTCCTATGATGTATAAGCATCTGAAGATATAGTGCCACAGGTGATCATTAATAAATAATTGAATTTAGGATCGATTCTAGCCAATCCATTAGTCTCTAAACTCAATGAGTTTTCCATGTTGGATAAGCTTATAATGAAAACATCTAAGCATGCTAAAAAGGAAAAGTTGCAGTTCCAAGTCATAGAGAAGAGATTATGAGCTATAGAAGGAATAAATAAATTTGGAGTGTTGGATGCTAAAGAGCTGGGCTTGGTGTCTGATTGGTCATTTTCTTAAATTCAAGATGTTGGAGTTTAAAAAGTATTACGGTTCAACATACCCATAGATTGGTCATTTTTTTGAAATTCAAGATGCTGGAGTTTAAAAAGTATAATAGTATGACATGCCCTTCTACTAACATTTAAATGTCTTATTGTAAGATGGTAGGGCACGAGAACTTTGAGAGTCTATTTATCTATTGTTTACAGGATAGTTTAACTAGTGCTACTGCAAGGTGGTATGTAAGGTTAAATAAAGCTAAGATTCAAATTTGGATTTAACATGGGCTCTTCTAGAACAATATAATCATGTCACAGATTAGGCATCCTACTAGTTGTTATTATAACATATGGGGAAGAAGTCTAATGAGAGTTTTAAATAATATGCTCAGAGGTGAAAAGAAGAGGTTGCATAAGATTCCTTCTTAGATGAGAAAGAAAATGATGATTATTTTTATTAGCACTTTAAAGGCACTGTTTTATAAGAAGTTGGTAATACAATTCAAAATTTTACAAATATGGTGCTATAAAAAACCAATATTGGGTAAAAAAAGGGAAAAAAGCTAATGCTATTATCATTGATAACTATCCACCCATGAATCCTATAGCTTGTTATTTTTACTACCTTACAATGTTCGAGCCAATTTCAAGTTTTACTCATTTACGCCCTTATTGATACATACTATTACTTATAATTTGGCATACATGAACCCATAAAGTGGTAACCAAAGTGCCCACAATGCCTAAACCACTATGAACAACCTTATACCTACTAGACCAGCTTATAGTAGATAATAATTTACCCTAATCCTGATATCTTATTTCTGACCTCTACCCATAGTTGCTTTATTAGCAATTGATACCACCAATTTATGTCACACCCTTACAACCTTTTTACCCAAAATATAATGATGCCAATGCTTACATGTGAGTATCATGGTGATGCATAAAGGCATTCAATAGAAAATTGTCCTATATTTAAAAGAAACGCCTAAGGTATTGTTAATGCTGATAAGCTGAGCCTAAAACTAGATTAAGTTCTAATGTTACTAAAAACTAATTGCCTAATCATGCTGAGCCTAAGTTGAATGTGGCATTGGAAGAGAAAGCATGTAAAGTAAATATGAGTATAAACAAGGTGAAGAGTCCTTTAAGAGGGGTCTAGAAAGCTTTAGCGAAAGCTAAAGTAAGCTTGGTAGATTGATTTTAGTGAGTAGTTTGGGAAAGTATTATGAGTTTTATGGACATGTTGTATGAGTGCATTAATTTTAAAGTAGTCGTTTAGAAGTTGATGGACAACAAAATGATAGAATTCTATAAAGAATTATATGAGCCAATAGTTAAACTAGTAGACATGACTAGTGAAAGGTTTGTGATGGTTCCATATAGAGTTAGTTAACCAGGTTATTTATTATAAGGGAGCATGTTACTAGTGCCACACTTGTATGCCTATTGCACAAGTAATATTAGGGTCTCCATAACCATTATAGCTAAAGAATTGAGTCTTCCCATTGATGATATGACAAAAGAAGTCATATGACTAGAAATGTAGGGTGTTATGCTTTGCTTATTGTTGAAAAAAAATCCATGGTTGTTAAAGAGACTAAAGATGAGCCAAAAAAGATAATGGATATTATTTATAGGAAAATAAAGGAACTAGTGAGTGATCAAGAAGTTAAAAAGTTCTTGAAGTTTATAAAGCAAATGACTATAGCATTATGGAGTAGTTGAACAAGTAACCATTAAGATATTGATGCTATTTTTGTTTTTGAACTGAGAGCTATATAAAAAGGCTTTGTTGAAGGCCTTGAATTAGGTATATGGGTGCATAACATTTTCATATATAAAATGGGTCAATTAGTGGACAACTTCATATCACTAAGTGATGAGAAGATCCTTTTAGGAGGGAAAGGTAGTGTAAAGGCTCTATATGTGACTGTCAACTGTAAAGGATATGGTCTACCATGAGTTTTGATTGATAATGGCCCTAGATTGAATGTGCTATCCTTGCCCATTTTTCAAAAGGTGCCATTGATGCTTTACACATCAAGATCAACAACGCTATTATCCGTGCCTTTAATGGGACTAGGCAAAAGGTGGTTGGTATGATTATGGTTCCTCTGAGTATTAGTCCATGTGCTTTTAAAGTGAAGTTTCATGCAACTTGCTATTAGGTAGGCCTTAAATTTATTTTAATGGGGCAATTTCTTCCTCATTGCACTAAAAGTTGAAATTCATTGTAGATAATTAAGAGGTTGCCACATAGTGGGGAAAAAGACATTATGGCTATTATGTGTACTGATGCACCTTACATAGATCATGATGAGGAGATTCTTAATCCTTCATTCAATCCTTTGAATTTATGAATGCTACACATGTAAAAGAAAGGCCACTAATTATGTAGCTTTATCTATCTCAAAATGCTAAGATAGGACTAAAAATGACTATTTAAAAATGTTTCCAAGTTAGAAAAAGATTACAAAAACATTTGTAAGAAATGCCTAAAGCATTGAAAGTGGTCAATCAGACTAGAAAAATGGGTTTGGCTATAAACCAAATGTTGCTTAGCAAAAGAAGTTTGTTTAGAGGGCTAACGATAAGGGGATAGCTAGGAAGTTGGGCCTTCAGCTAGAAAAAGATAAAAAAAACTTCTACTTCTCTTTGGGATGTCTTTTTTTAAAGTTATTTAGATTCATACAAGGAAATCTATGTGGAAGAGGTCCTAGTTCAACTAAGGGAGGACTTTGAGAGCTTCAATATCTCTACTAATGGTAAAGTAAGAGATTTTTGAGTTGGGTCTATACTTATGATCACCAAAGTTAGAATAACACCGAGATCCCTATAGTTTTAGGCCTTATCTTCGATGAATATTAATAAGTTTGCCTTAAATGTTAAAGCCTAACAACATTAAGCATTTTTTATATTGGGTTCAAATTATTGATCATTAATAATTAAATAACAAGAATGATGTATATTCATATTAATGTGTCTTTATTTGCTTGTGAAAGCTTTATCTCTTGAATTAACTACATTTTCTTAAATAAACTAGCATTATTGACACTAAAAAATATCTTTATTTGCAATGTTTTGATATATATATATATATTCACCCAAAGCTTTCATACTTGAACCTTTCATAGGCATCCTAACATAAATGATATCAACAGATAATTTAACTCTTTGAGGGTGGAATTTGATAAGTCATTTCATAATGCCAAAGTGTATTCTAACAAAAATTCTAAAGACTATTTCTCGCCCTCAGATTTAGCAAGACTGATCTAGTAAGAGGAAAAACAAATCATGCCCTATAGGGAGTGTTTAAAGATAGTTAATTTAGGGGATTGAGAAATGTAAAAAAGTAGTCAAAATTAGGACTATGATGTCCTCATTCAATCAAGAAGAGTTGGTTGCTCTCTCAAAGGAGTTTAAAGATGTATTTGCTTATTCATACTAGGATATGCAGACATAATGATGCATAGGCTTCTAATAAAACTAAGGTGTAAACTAGTGCAATAGAAGTTGAAAAAGATAAAGTCGAAGATGCTCTTAAAGATAAAAAAAGAGGTGAACAACGAAATAGATACTAGATTTTTAGAAATGGTTAAGTATCTAAATGGTGGCAAATATTGAGCCTATCCCAAAGAAATATCAAAAAGTGTGTATATACATGGATTACCAGGACATGGATAAGGCTAGCCCATATAGACACATTGGTTGACAATATAGTAAAGAATTCTTTGTTTTCCTTCATGGATGGCTTTTTTTATTTTAACCAAATTGAGATGGTATTAAAGTATATAGAGAAGACCATGATTATGAACTTTTAGGGTACATTTTGTTATAAGGTGATGTTGTTTGATTTAAAAAATGCTAGTGCAACATATAAAAGAGCCATGGTTACTATGTTCCGTAACGTGATGCATAAAAATTTAAAAGTGTATGTTGATGATATGATCTCCAAATCTATTAAAGAAAATAAGCATGTTGGAAACTTTAGAAGCTTGTTTGAAAGGTTGAGAAAATTACAACTTAAGCTTAATTTTGCTAAGTGCACCTTTGGCGTTACCTTCAAAAAATTATTAGATTTTGTGATAAGTAAATAAGGAATAAAAGTGGATCTTAAAAGGTTAAGACCATTTGAGACTAACCATCTTTTTGTGCACAAAAAGAGGTGCAAAGTTTCTTGGGGAGATTAGACTACATTGCCAAGTTCATATCTTAACTTACAGATAAGTGTGATCCAAAATTTCAGCTTTTGTGAAGATAAGATCCTGGTGAATGGAATGATGAATGCTAGGAAGCATTTTAGAAAGTGAAGCATTATCTTTCTAATTTGCCTATGTTGATACTATCAGTGCCAAGACAACCATTGATCTTGTACTTATCAATATTTGAAAGGTCTATAGGTTGTGTGCTAGGGTAACAGGATGAAATAGGGAAGAAAAAATAGGCAATCTATTACCTTCACAAGATTTATAGATTGTGAGGTTAGAAACTCATTTATAGATAAAATGAATTGAGCCTTGGCATGGACTAACTCGACAAATGGCTAATTCTTTGTAAACAAACTCAATAAGCATCTAGCTCCTTATAGATAAACTCAAGAGGCATTCAGCTCTTTGTGGATTGATATACAATTACCTAGCTTTTTATGGATAGACTCGATAAGTATTCATCTCTTTATGGACTTATTTGATAGTCATCCAGCTTTTTATGGACTGGTCTAAGAAGTGCCTAGCCTTTTATGGACTAATTCAATAGTTAATCTAACTCTTTATTAACTAATGGGTCAAGTAAATGGAAAACAACTTTAGAAAATAGACCTAACGCCTTCTTAGACTGACTTATCCCTAAGTTTGATTTAAATACTTTGAAAATAAAAATCCTTATGATAGGAATTGCTAGCATCCTCAACAAAGGCTTGAACACTATCTTAATTAAAACATTTTCAAGAGAAGCTTTTAAAGTTATCTTTGAGAAAGGCTCTAAAGTGTTTAATAGAACTCCTCAAGAGAGGCATTAAAAGGCTTTGGATGAAATAACCTCAAGAAAAGCTGCAGAAGTTTTCAATTAAACATCTTTAGGAGAGGCTTTAGAAGTTTCTGGTGAAACATTCCCAAAAGAGGCCTTGAGAGTTTTTAAAATATCATTAAGAAAAGCTTTTGAAAATATTCAAAATATCCTCAAAAGAGGCTATGGAGGTTTTTGATATTTCCTTAATAGAGGCTTTGGATGAAATATCTTTAAGAGACGCTTTAGAGTTTTTTTTCATATATCCTCAAGAGAGGTTTTGGAAAATTTTAAAATATCCTTAAGAGAGGCTTTAAAAGTTTCTAAAATATCCTCAAGAGAGGCTTTAAAGTTTTTCATGAAATATCTTTAAAAAAACCTATAAAGGTTTTTGAAATATCCTTAAAAGAGGCCTTAAAGATTTTTAATAAAGTATCTTTCAGAAAGGCTTTAAAGGTTTTTAATAAAACATCATCGAGAGAGGTTTTAGGAATTTTTGAAATATCCTTAAGTCAGTCTTTAAAGGTTTTACCAAAATATCCTCAAGAGAGGCTTTTGAGAAGTTTTTAATGAAGTATCCTTTAGAAAGGCTTTGGATGAAATGTTCTCAAAAGAGGTTTTTGGTTTTTGAAAAAATATCCTGAAGAGAGGCTTAAGATGTATGACATGAATGTGATGACCAGGCATGAATACCATGTTTTGTGGTGGTAAGTTGATGGTGATGCTTACACTTTTTATCAAGATGCCGATGCACATGTAAGTAAGGTGACATGGTGAATACTTCTGAATATGACTGTTCAAAAATGTGAATGCACGTGACTGTGAATGCCCACAAACATAGGTACCTTTGAGTGTTATTGGATGTGAATGTACATGCATATGAGTGTAAATTCTTGTAAATAAGAATGCACATGAACACAAATGCTTATGAATGAGAATGCACATGAGTGCCAATGCTCATGAACGAGAATGCATATTAGTGTTGATGCTTAATGAAAATGTACATGAGTGTGAGTGGATATGAATAGGAATAGACATGGGTCTAAATAAATGCATATAAGTATGGAACCACGTGGGTGAAAATGTATCTAGGCTTAAATGCATAAGAGTATGGATGCATATGAGTGCAAACACCAAGACTAGCCATTATCTGGATACAATGAGACCCATGCAAATGCTAGAGTTGGTAAATATGTTTAAAGTGAACTATATGTTGATAAGTGAAGCTCAAATGGCAATGAAAATAGTGTGTGTTCTTATCAATAATGTCACATATGCTTATGAAAAGTATAGAAGTTGAGACTATGGCTAGCTCTTTTTTTAATCTAGCTTAATCTTTCTTCATGGTTTCTCTCCTTAAGTTAAGAGGCATTCTAATCCTAATTTGGCCCATGATAAGAAAAGCCTATGTCTTTCTTTTACTTAAAATGTTCACTGAATGAAAACTTCAAAGTTAGCATGATATTCAAATCTGTGGAAGAGTAATGATCCCTGGTTAGAAGATCGACAAATGGCAACTAGGTCTTTTAGTTATAATGATCTAAAAAGGTTTTATTAATCCAAAAAAGTTTCAAGACAAGTGAAATGGATTCCTCATTCTTCTAGGCTTACGAATGGACTAGTCCTTATAAACCATGAAATCCTTAATAACCAACTAAATTTGAGATTCTTTCAAGCCCCTTACGATTGACACTTTAACTAGGACTAGACTAGCCATGACAAGTTCAAAGTTATGAAGCTAATTTGGAAAGGTGATTAATGTAATCCTAAGAGTCAATCCCTTTAAGAATTACAATCTAGGATGTTTAGGGACTTTTGGATATTCCTAAGTTCTTTGGAATGTTGTTTTCCTAGCCAAGACCTAGGTAATACCATGAATGGCACAAAAAATTCTTTATTTTACTCTAGGCTACCTTTCTATTTTAGGTTTTCACCCTAGGGCTTTAATCTTTGCATTTAATTTCTTTTTTGATTGATTACATTATCATAATTTTTAAAAAGGCTTAAGGTTCATCAAAAGAATAATTTTCTTAAAGAATAGGTCTATTAGTTTAAAGGGCAATGTTTGATCAAAATGGACCTTCTGAGAACTATAATGTTGAACACAATTCATGGTTCTTAAAAAATTGGTATACAAGCTCAAATTTATTGTTGAGGGTGATTATATCAAGGATTATTTCTTTTCATGTCGGCACCCATCCCTTTTACCTTGGGATTTCTTTGTTTCTTGATCTTTTGTTCCTTTTTACTTTGCTTGTACTTTTGCTTTTGACATTTTATTTTTTCTTTTTTGATTTTTTGTTTTTTTTTTTACTTTTTTAATTTTTCTAGAACTTGAAAACTTGGTACATCTTTTATCACCCTTTAGTGTTAGGCATTTTCATAATTATAGTCTAGGCTATCTACCTTCATATTCTTTAAAAGGTTATCTCTTTGCCAATTGATGTGAAAAGTGATCTTTAATTAGGGTTTAGGCTTAAAAAAGGTAACAAAAGGAATAATTTTCTAACTTGTGAAGGGATAATGAAAGATCCCATTCCTCATCTCAAACATAACTATGTGAACTGATGAGTTATGTCTTAGATAAAGTTCCTCTAAAAATATTTTAAACGTTTTAATCACATGATGTTGCACTCAATTTTTATTTTTTTCTGGTTTTAAAATGCATGCTTAATTTTCCTTTTTTCTCCACATTTATGGGCATGACTTCTTTTTTAGTTTACCATTGATGCAAAATATGCAATGTTAAGATTCACGGTATAGGGACCATCCCATGTTCTAGGCCTCAAAGTTTGCATTCACAGGGAATTTGGTCTTGGGCTATTAAGACAAAAGAGGAGATAACTAAAAGATTTTTGCTAGAGACATAAGACAAGCCTATGGTAGTGCCTTAAGTTGGGTAAGGTTTTTTGGAGATAGTCTAAGAGTTTCATATCTTGGTTATTGGAAGAAAATGGGTGATCTAGCATAATGTTGGCACTTATCAAATTACCACATTAGGACTTTTAAAAGAATATTCCATTTGTTTGGTTTTGAAAGAATCCATTGATTTTGAAAAATTTGTCTCATCACTCGTAGCCTAAGTTAAGGCTTTTGTCATTTTGATTGTTTTAGTGTCATGTGGGCATGGTTTAAAACTGATTCCTTGAAGTTTTGGGTCTTTTAATTAATCAATTTTATGTATGGAAAAACTAGAAAGAAAGATGAAAAAAACAAGCAATCATCAAATTCTCGAGACTTACTATTATCATGCTTTCATTAAAACTATGGTTCAAAATTTAAAACACGTTAATTTCATAAAAAGATGACTATTCACAGACAAAGGCTTTTCACATGAAGCATGGTAAATTGGAATGCCCCTATTGCCCTACGTTCACATATCTCATTTCATTCTTATAGTGGATCAAGATCTAACTATCTGGCTTAAACCAAATGCTACATTTATCTCTTTGGAGCCTCATATTCTACTATGGAATAACTCATTCTTCTTATGTGATAGCCACAAACAACAACGGTGTCATAGCCCTTTGGGTGCGATGGCTCCATAAGCTTTGAGCAAATTGGAGGAACTAACTAATCTTGAATGAGTCGAGGAAGTAACTTTGTGTGTTATACTAGGATCCACTTTATAAGGGTCTTATCTCAGTTGCCTCATTGTCTTTTCCCTAATCTGTAAGGTAAGTCTAATTAGAGTCATTAGTACTAAGCTAGACATCAAGAGAGTTGCTTATGGGTACAAACTAGAGTACAGATTTGATGCAACATTACCCTAAGTAATGTATAGGTGCTGCATGGTAAAGCCCTTCATTGATTGTCCTTCATAGACCAAGGCTTATACCTTTTTTCTTTCATCTATAGATACCTTTTGTCCTTCAAGATTGGGTGCTCCAACTTTTCTAGGCTTTCCAGTTTTAATTACATTTTTAATTATTTCTTTTAACATGATTAGGTCACCAAAATTCCTTATGGTAATTCTCATGAACTTGTCTTAAAAGGGGCATGTAATATCTACACAAAATACATGGTTATCTCTTTCTTATTTAATGGCGAATATACTTATGCCACCTCTTCCTTCCATCTCTGAATATATTGCCTAATGGTTTCGATGGGCTTTTTCTTATAGTTCTTAGAAATAGTCCATACATTGTTTAATCAGGAATGTTTTTATATTAGTCCAAAAAGTCCCTAGCAATATAAACCTGTGTTTGGATCTTAGCTCTTTCCAATTCATTGTACTACCAAGCAGCTATCTTAGATTGTTTTGGAAATACTGAATAAGAAGTTTCTCATTTTCATTACACCCACCATTTTTTGGCAATTCATCCTAGCATGAGCAATCATATTAGTAGTCCTATTGTACTTATCAAAATTAGGTCAGTTAAATTATGGTGGAATGATAAGGTTTGGAGACTAGACCTAAGGTTTGGAGTCTATGACTCCTAATTTGTGATTTTCTTCAATTAAACTAAGCCATTTTTCTAGCAACTAGTATTTGCTGAAATCTTTTGTGGCTTTCGAGGGTTAGTGGCATGATTGACACCTATGCAAACACTAATTGAATGAAGCCCATGAAACATAATGGCCTTGCAAAGTTAGTAATGAGTTACGATGATGAGATCCTTATGCATCAAATCTATGTTTTGAAAGACATTCTTAGTCATCAAATTTTCAAAATAGGGCATTGAAAATGCACAAAGACTAAAATATGCTAAGCTTCCATGCATCTGATGGATGTAACTCTTCGATCTTATCCTAGTTGAAATATAGAGATACTTGGGAATAGCTATGGGTGCTTGCTTTATGGAAACAAGTTCATTGAACATGGCTCGTATGGCAACCCCATTTGGTATAAGTCACTCAAGTGTCTATAGAATATGTTCTCATTTGCTTTTTGTTTATATTAGTCTATAGACTTGTGATACTAGGTCATCTTGTATGGGGAGCATCTTGCTTTGATTCCATCAAGAATAGGTCTGCAACAGAAAGATGCTTATGGTACGATGGTTCTAAGATGGCAAGAACCATACAAAGGTGGATGAGTGATTCAAAGAGGATTCACCACTCAAAGTGACATTGGAGGCATATCTCATATGTTATTAGCTTTAGTTAGCTTAACAAAGTTATTAGCCAGCATATGATGGATTTAGAAGAAATTGTTTCTCTAAATTCATGAGGTTAACTAAAAGCTGAAAGAACTAATATGGATTGATATAAGAGTAGACACTACGCTATGCTCATGGTCTTTTCGAGATATTTAGGGTTCTTTACTAAAAGGTTTCTTAAGAGGTCACATTAACTCTTCTTGCATATCAAGTGGCCATGATGCCTTACTGAGACCAATCTTGGTCTACAAATATAGATAAACTTAATTGGGTAATTATATTTATTGCATTATGATGGAACTCTAATGGTACTACTCATAAGATGATCTACTAGATTAAAAATGAGATTAAGTTTAGTATGACTTAATTAAAGAAAAGGTATAAAGAGGATGACTTCATTGAATAAGTTCAATTAAGTATAACATAAGACATAAATTAGATTTATGAAATCTAACTAGAGATGTCTTAATATGTTAATAAAGATAAGATTGTCTTATGAAGATGATGTTTATTTATAGACATGGTTTTAGGGATCTTATTAAATAATGTCAAATAATTATATTTGGAAAATTAAATAATTAGTTGATAATAATGTAATTAATTATTTACTATTATTTAAATGAAGTAAAATTGTTTTACTTAGGTTAGAAAATTTAATTATGAGTTAAATTATCCAACATGTAAATTTAAGGGCTAAGCACATGGAATAGCCATCCTTGTTATGCTATTGAGCTAAAATATGAAAAACTTATTATTTAGACCTAATCTTGGACAAGGTAATTAAAATAGTTTTAATTGGCCTCTAAGAAATAGTTCAAAGTAGGGCCACCTTCTGGACATGCTAGTAAAGGCTCAAATAACCAAATACTCAAACCTAACTTAGCCTAAGGTGTATTTAAATACATTATTAAGGGTTTTTGGCTGATTAGAAGCATCAAGAAAACCCTAAGCATAGACCCTTAATTTTCCTGAGGGGTCTGGCATAACATCTATGCTTTTCTAGGCTTTCTTTATATTTTCATGGTTTTTCTATGTGTTATTGAATTGTTCCTAACACAATGAAAATAAAATAATATTTTTCTAGCAGAGATTAATTTTTCAAAAAACTTATGAAATTGGCTAAATTGCAAAAATCCCTACTTTTCTAAGCTCTTTTATATCGATTAGTATTCCAGATGTCCCTAAAGTGTTTTTGATCCTACAAAGGTAGAAAATCAATTTTTAGTCCTAGTAGAATCAACAAAATCAAGAATTATGATTTTTTGATCCATTTATTGGCATTTGAGAAAAATAACTACTTTTTCATAAAGCTATTTATATCTTTTTCTACATGTTTGGGAATTATTCCTGTATCACTTTAGTGCTAAACCTATTGGCTATATGCCTTTTGGTTAAGGATTGAGAAGTCTTCTAGCTAGCACTAAAAAACAACCGATCCTTAGAAAAGCTCTAATAGGCATTTATCTAGATTATCGTTTGAGGCAAGAAATTTGTATTACTGTGGCCTCAAGAAGAGATTATAGTAATCAACTCATGGTGTGTTCACATAGGGATTGGCATGCCTAGAGTTATGAGTTTATAAAAAGGATGTTTTTTAACATATTTGTGTTTTAAAATTACTGTCTGATCACTTGTACATCTCTACCTAAGATCCGAAGGAAATCTATTTGTTTCTTTGTTTAATTTTGTTGCATAAGTTTAATTCAAATTAGATTTTTATTCTTATATTGATATGCATGAGCCTAGATTTTTCCCTTTCATGAACTTTAAGATTTACCAACCCCTTCTCAATATTCGCTGCACTAACTTGCCTATCGCTCTTCATCAAGGTTGATAATAGTTTTCGAAACTTAACTACTTGGGTTTGCAATTCCTTATTTTTATGCAACATTTGCTCTGAGACTTTTAGTACATAAGTTTCAGCCGTTCGCTCCTGGGTTGATAATCGTTCCCCACGATCAATGGCTTTAGTCAATCCTAATACCTTTAAAAAATAGTTGAGCTTTTTTAGAGAAATTCTTGCATCGATGAATCCCTTTACGCTTCAGGTTTGTGTATCACGAATAGATGCATGCATGCATGTATGCAAGTTAGTGAAATGAAAATGTTAATCTAAGGCATAAGTAGATGATATGAACTTGAAAATGTTGTCATAAGAATCTATCTTTGATATTGCAAATACTATTAGGAATGATACATGAATGTGTGAAATGCACTATCATCATATAGTACATCAACCATGGTATGATGGCTTATAAAGGGAAGGAATCCATATGAATGGAAAAATTAACCTCATGCCTTATCAAGGAAACATGATGCTGATGGGATGAAGATCATTTTTTATTATGATATTATGGCATTTGTTCACCACTGCTCCCAAACTAATTATTTACACATGTTTGATGCAAGAAATGATGGATGTGACAAGAACTCGAGAATTAATATGATAGTATAGGGTTAAAGAATGTTAGTAAGAATAAAAAACTGAAAGTAGTAAAATAAATCACATGAATTGCCCCACTAACAGGCATTATGATGCTTAAAGCAAACACAGAGGATCGAAGAAAAGTCACTCTTGCTTCATGGCACTACATGACAAGGATAACATAATGATGAGTCTAAGTTCAAACCTTCCAATAAGAAGGCACTTTTAAGCTAACCTATGTGATGGTATTTGTTATCAGTGTTAAACCATTAATCGAATAGTATGGCAGCTTAATTAGGTTGAAAATTTATTCCTCTAAAGGTAATACCATGCCTTGAACAAGATTTTAAATGGCAACCTCACATGATATCACTTATAGGAGCACAATAATTGTTAGCCGTTGGTCAAACATCATAATAGCTAGATTAGGTTATGCTTACCCTGGACGAGGTGATATGACCTCTCGAATGATATTGACTAACTAAGTAATGACATGCATCTATTGTCACTTATTGGCAAGCATGCTCTAAGCCATCAATTAAATAGCACAAAAAATTTAAGGAGTTAATTTTATTTGTTTAAAGGTGATGTGATGGCCTTAAAAGGATCATGTGTGACAACATTGGTATGTTTCACCTAAATGAATAAAAAGCTTAGCCGTTTATCAGACAGCATAACAGTGTGTAATGGCAACCTATGAAGAGGCAAAATGGCAAATACGAGCAATGATATGCTTTCATCATCACTTGCTTAAAATGACAGTATAAAAGTGTCATATGTAGGAATTGTTTCCCCAAATATCTTATTTTCTAGGTTATGCTAGTAGCATTTTGGCATAGTTTGATATGGTTTAGCTCGTAGAGTTCACTATATGGGGCTTGAGTTGACATCTAGGTTGCTATTATAATTGCTTCTTTGTCCAAAAAGATAGCTGAGGCACTTTAATGGAATGGGTTCGATCAAAAGGATATATTTCCCATGTAAATGCGAAGGGTTACTTATAAGAGACATAGGTAATTTACACCTCAGAAGTTCTTGCTATGCCTATGTGAAGGGTTAATCACGAAAGCAAATAACTTACTTCCTCTTAATATTTAGGACCCTAATCCTACCTTGAAGTTTGGTGAGAATCTAATGTGAATGTGAGTGCACAGTGTGTGTGGGGGGGAAATAATCAAACCTTTTGTTTGCCCTTTATTACTATACTTATTATATCGACATTTATGGAAAAATATGACAATCCTTAAGATTATAAGAGAAAATTTTGATAGGTAAAGGATTAGTAGACAAATATAGAAGGGTATTATAGATATATAATGATTGAAACTGAAGAAACTAAAAACTAAGCAAGACATGGTTAGTAGTAGGCCTAATACTCTAAATTGGTCCCTAGTGGAGTTGCCAAGCTATCATGACCTGCCCTCATGACATAACTCAGATTGCCCGAATGATGACATGCATGAGTTAAAAGAGCATGAATGCATTTAGGATATCCCTTGATCAGGATTTGGATTAGGCATAATGAGGTAAGAGTAGGGGAAAGCCATTAAATGAATCAATTTCTTAACAGGTCTTGAATGGCTATCGTGAAATGGCCAAATACTTAAAGTCACCATTAATCATTTTGGGCTCGATGTGATTGAATACCTATTGAGACTAACATTCCAAGTTATGAAAATTGAAATGTCAATTTCATGGTCTACATGGTCTAGATTTATGTTGGTTAGGTTCAAGAGTTGGTTATGCAAGGTGAAAGATTAGCACCCTTATGACACCTTAAATCAACATCTGTTGGCTATGTCTTAAAGTTGTCTCAATTTCTTCGATTTTGACTTGTCATTGTTTTTGATATAATCCTCTTTTATTTGTGAATTTTGTATAAAAATACTAAATTCGAGTATCAACAAAAATTTTGAATCTTATATGTGTCCTAATGATGATAGGGAAGATAAATGTTTTTTGACTAAATATAATCTCCAAATTTAACAATTATTGAAAATTGAATATTTAATGTCAGGCACTGGAGAGATATTGACACGGGACATTACTTTGTAATTTTTAAGAATAAACATAGAAACAACATTAAACATAAATGAGCATTGAAAATAGCATTATAAATCAGCATGTAATCAATCTAAACATGCTAGAAATGCATCAAAATCAATGGTTATACTCATAGCATGTAAGATGACAAGTAAACATTAAATGAGCATGTGAAAATAAGTAAAACATAGCAAAAAATGCATGAATAAGGGCTGTTTTGATGGCAAACTTAGGTAAGGCATTTTTTATCATCCAAATTACCCATTAAGAACATCACCTAGATCTTAGAAGTACCACAAACAAGGCCAAAATAATGTGTAAGGGTCTAGCCAGGCCATTGAAACATGGAGAGCTCACTAAGATGATGCAAATGATGAAAAATAAATAAATAAATAGAGAAGGGATGGAAAATGTACCGAAAGGCTTTAAATCTTAGCCTTGCCTTTTAAGTAGAAAATAACTTTAGCTTTGAGCTTATTTTTCTCCCTCTCTTTGCTATTGATAGCTAGAAAGGAATGAAAGAGAAGAACCTTTTTTAGTTTTGGTATCAATGCAGAGGAGTTTGGAGTGTGTAAATGGAGGAAAATAGAGGTTTTAGGAGGGTTTTAAGATGTGTCAAAAGGGAGCTATGAGAATAGTAAAAAATGGAAAGTGTTTTTGAGGCTACGGTAATATTCTTGTATCTTTCTTTGCTGAGTATCAAAATCACACTAAATAGGAAAATAACCTCATAAAGAAGGTATTTGAGGGATTTTACAAGATTTCATTAGTTAATCCTAATTCTTACAAATAAAGAAAGCCACGCATGAGCTAATCAAATAAGTAATCTCATCTTTGTCCTTTATTAAATCCAATTTATTTTCATGAAATGCTCCCATAGAAAGCTTAATGGATCTCTCCAAAATGTGTCAATCCAATGTTTGAGGCCCAAACATGATTCGTATGAAATTATGTATGATATTGAATGATATTTTAGGCCAAAGTCACTACCAAATTTGAGTTTTGATGTAAAAGAACAAGGGGCATAAAATGGCTCGAATTAGGCCAAAATAGCCTTGAGTATCAATATAATATGTTTTGTATCAATAAATATGGGCTACAAACCTAAAATGTATCGATACTTTGAACATGGTATCAATACATAGCATTTGTATTGATACCATCACTCCTATATCGATAGTTGTTAGCAAAAAATCATGCTTTTAGCTATGACATAAGCCTATATTGATACCATTGGCCATGTATTGGTACAACACCCTAAATATTGATATAATATCCTCTTGTGTCGATACAAATAGCAAAATTTTGAAAATTTGATGAATGGGGTCTTGTGTTGATGTATAAAGATTATGTATCAGAACTAACATGAAAAAACGTGGATTTTCCATGCCTTTAACTCCTTGAACACCTTACCCTAACCAAAAATGATAGGAGACTGATTTTTGTTCCTCTGAATGCCTCCAATGATGTCTTAAATATTGACCTCTGATGCTTTAGATGTTAGCCTAGATAAAATGGGATGTTTATAGTTTATACCCTAACCCATTCTTTCTAATTTGTTCAACCATTTTCAAGACTTTGGTCTTACATTATAGATGCTTCCCTGATCCTTTGCCAGCTAGGCAACCTTTCCCAACAACCATTTCTAATTCTATCTTTATACTTAAAGATAGATGGGGCTGAATAATAAGTAGCCTTCCCTTTATTTATATGGTGTTCACAAACTCAAAGGACTAAAAAGAAGGATGCAAAATCTCTTCATCATGATCTATATAAAGTACATCAGTAGACATAATAGCCATGATGTCTTTCTCACCACTGATGATAACCACATTATCATTAACAATAAATTTTAACTTTTAGTGCAATGAAGAGGGAATTGCCTTTGTGGAATAAATTTAAGGCTTAACTGATGACAATTTTATGAAGGTGCAAATCCATCACCGAAAACTCCACTTCGTAAGTGTAAAGGCCAATTCTTAGAGGAACTGTAATCATGCCAACCACTCCTCGCCTAATTCCATAATAGCATAGATAGCAATATGATAATTCTTGATGTTTGAAACATTAACTAGCATTCTTGCAGGGTGACTAAGTGTAGCATATTCTATGTAAAACTGTTGTCAATCAATACCCTTAGTAGAGTATATCCCTTATAGCTGATAGTGATATATAGAGCCTTCACATTACCCCTCCCTCCTGAAGGGATCTTATCATCACTAAATGATATAAAGTTGTTTGCCATTATGGTTTTCACTAACCGAAACATTTTATCCATAGAAATATTATGCACTACATTTGTTTGATTAAGGACTTCCAATAATGCCTTCTTATGTGATTCCACGTTCTGCAATAGAATAGCATCAATATCTTAGCAAGTTTGTTTATTCAACTATTCCACAATGCTGTACTCACTATTCTTTATAAACTTTAGCAACTTTTCCGCTTTCCATTTACTCACAAGTTTTTTTACTTCCCTAGAAATGGTTTCCATTATCACTTATGGTTTATCATTAGTCTCTTTAACAACCACTAATTTTCCTTTCTCAACAACTAGTGGAGCATAACATATCCTATTCCTAGTCATGCAGTTGACTCTTGTAATAGCATTAGCCATAAAACCCAGTTTTCCTTCTATCACATACTTCAATGACAATTTGTAATAGCATTAACCATCAAACACATACTTCCATGGAACTAATTTATGACTCTTATATGCAAATGGCATAAAGACCTCAATGACAATTTATAGAGTTGGCATTGTAGTTGTAGCACTAACAATAGACTTTTTATAGTAAAAAACCATTGGCCTACCAATTCCATCTGAAACCAATGCAAGCCTCTCACCAACCATATTTACTTTTTACTACTAGCTCTTATTTTCTCATAGAATTCTATCTCTTTACTATCCATCAACTTTTGAGCAACAACTCTAAAATCATTGCATTTTTGCAGCTTATGTCCATCCATAATATGGAATTTTCAATACTTTTTTGAGATATCTTAGCTGTCACCATAACTTCCCAAACCATTTTTAGAGGAGACCTTATTTGGGTTACACTCATCTTTACCGTATATGCCTGCTCCATCATCGCCATATTCACCTTAGGCTCAGCAGGATTGGCTAACAGGTTTTAGCAATATTAGGACTTGATCTGGTTTTAAACTTTATCTTTCCCGTATCAATAGGATCTTAGACCCTTTTCTTGAATGGTTAGCAATTTTCTATCACATATTGTTGTGCATTCCCATGATTTTCACATAAAGCATTGGCGTTAAACCATTTCAGGTTAGAAGGTTGAAAAAGAGTGACATAGATTGGTGCTATCAGTTACCTTTGAAACAACTATAGGTATAGGTTAGGATAACACATCAAGATTAGGCTAAACTATTGTGTGTTGTACACCAGCCTAGCAAGTCTAGGGTTAGTCATAGTGTTTTTAGGTATTATAGGTACTCTAGTTATTGTTTTGCAGATGCATGTATGTTAGGTTGTAAGCAGCAATGTATATGGGTTGGGGAGTAAATAGATAAAAATTCAAACTCAGCTTAAATACTATGGGTAGTACAGATAGTAAGGTACAAGATTCATGGGTACACAATTATTAATGCTAATGGCATTAGCTTATTTTCCCTTCTTTTTACCTAACTTGGTTTCTTGTTTCCTGAGGATTCATTACTTGACATCTTACAACTTTTAACTACACCTTCAATTATTTATCCAAATAACACCATATTCGTAAACTTCTTAATAGCATTATGAGCTAGCCTTTCATAAAATAGAGCTTTCAATGTGTTGTCTAGAACTCTTATTAGAATTCTTCTCCAGGTTCTACAATGACAACCAATTGGATGCCTAATCCATGACATGTTTGTATTGTTCTAAGAATGTTGGAGCCAAATCTCACCAAATCTGAATCTTAGCTTTATCTAATGCTACATACCTCTAGGCTGTGACATTGGTTAAACTATCTTGAAAGCAATATATCAACAACATTTCATTGTTCCTATACCTTACCATCTTGTGGCATTATATCCTAATATGAACAAATAGGCACACATACCATTAAAATTTCAAACTCTATTCTCTTGAATTCTAAAGGAATGAACAATCCAAACACCAAAACAAATTGTCTCATATCCACTACTCTAAACTTACATATTCATTTAGTGTTCTTGGTCTTTTCTTTATGACCTTAAACTACACATGTTCCTTTTTAACATGCTTAGATGCTTCCATCATAAGCCTATCCAACTTAGTGGACTTATCAAGGTTAAGAACTAGTAGATTAGCTAGGGTTGATCGTAAATTCAACCTCTTATTGATGATTACCCTTGTCACTATATCTTTAGGCTGCCCATGCACCATAGAAGTAATTACAATAGAGGGTAAGGTTTAAAACACTTAAACTAGAGGTACCACATTTTCTACTTATACATCATTAACAGACTCAGTAGATTTTCCTTTAGGGTCAACATCTTTGGTCTAAAAAATTAAGCCTTAAGTTTGTTTCTTTCTTTTAGGAGCCAATGTCATAAACTCTATGATATTATCCAATTGCAACTTAAGTTCCTTTTTACCCTTCATCATCATTTCTTGACTTTCCTTTATCGTCTCTATCCCATTTGCTTAATCATTTTCCATTTTCTAAGTTAGGAATAAGTGTTATATCTCTTTTGAACTAGTATCTTCATACTTTTCCCATGTTCACAAATTTTCCCTTAGAAAATGACATCATATTTTAGAATCTTGTATGCATGCTATGACAGGAATACAAATGCACACGTACAAAAAGAGGACTCAATATGAATACAGTGACATGAATATTATGCAAGCATGTTAAAGGCATTGGCTAAGGCAATAACTCCAATGGAAAATTACCCTCGATATCCATATTAATTATTATATCAAGAAAATTAAGCTCAGATATATGTTCAATACAAAAACCATTTGAATTACATCTTTTAACAAGAAATAAAAGCATTTCTAGTTCTATCCATCCACCGATCAATGCTTAATTTTTGCTCTTCTTTCTTGATAAGAACATCAGGTAACAATGGAGATCCGATTTCCACCTTGATGTTATTCTAAATCTATAACTGAGCAACGATATAGTTATTCTTTTTTTGGCTCACTAAAAGGTTAGTTGAGAACTTGACAACTCATTCTCATTCCTTTTGGCTTTGCCTCTCTACTTTTTTGTTTAGTTTGCCATCTCAAATTCGTATTTCTTGGATGACACTGACCTTATCATTTTTTAGAGCAAGCCTGAATTATTTGTTTTCTTAATGAAATTCTTTCATAACTTACTTAGCATTATCCTTCCTTTTATGAAGCTCTTTTAATTACTGCTCATATACAACTCGATCATATTTTAATTGCCTATTTTTAACCTTAATCAAGTAATATCCAACTGAAATACTGCCTATTCAGACTTAAATTTTTTCTTCAATAGTTCAACCTCATATAACAACTCTCATGCTTAAAAACCCTATCCTCATATAAAAGAAAAATAATATCATTGGCTTGATTATCCTTTCAAAACTTATAAGTCAAAGTTATATCATTTCGATACCGAACCATATATGATAGATTTCTCTCTATTCATTAGCCATTATTCATATTCTCTTTATATAATCATTTCCCCCATAAACAAAATTAAACTCACCCAGATCATGGGTCAGAATAATGAACTATCGGGACTTGAACTACCTTTAAACCAACAAAGGAGCATAGTTAATACACCTTGAGATGCCTAGCAATGGTATCTAATGTTGGCATGCACATCAATATAGCATAACTTGAGAAAATATCCATGGTGTTCTCTATGTAACATCATTTGTCTTCAAGTCTTGAAATATCAACACCCATTAATCTTTGGTATAATACTCGGTTAATCTTTCTTAAGGAACTTGGTAATTAGCGAGAATGACTTGGTATACATTCAGATATCAACTTTTAGATCTTTCCAAAAGTGATTATGGGTCAATATCTGTAACAATGGCATATAATTAAGATATCGGCTTTAGAACTTTCTCGTGTAAAAATTTAAGGATAGTGTCATCTCAACCAGAATCACTATATCAAAGTTGTTATTGTACCTTAACCAATCAAAGAAATCAACTACTACTACATTAATATGCCCAAGAGTCATACAAGACATCACTAATACATAGATGGCCAATGCAAAAATATCGCTTTTCTTTTTTGGTTACGAGCAATCATCCATTAAATCCCATAACCTATGCCATGATATGCAATCATTTTGACCCTTCCTAGCCATATATGTTCCAATCCAAGCCCTAGATGCTCTGATAGTACTAGCAAAATCATCTTTTTAGGGTTGGTGGATAATTTTAAAGTGCACCCAATTGATAATAGATGTTTAATACACAAAAAAATGGCATATCTTCAATCATCAAGACCATATCCTTCCTATTGAAAAGAAACATTGATATCCTGGATCCCAAAATTGCGCCATAGCTTAGAATAACCCTTCATCTATCCTAACCTGGACCAATAGTGCTATATCCCCACACTTCTGAGTAAATGAATCTTTCTTGGTACTGTCCTACTAATCTCATATGGCTTATAAATATAACAAGTCAATTTTTTGAAAATCAATATTAACTTGAATCGAAAGCAACATAACATACTTGATTTTTAAAGTATCCCTATATTGTTTTTGAATCCCTATCGATCAATCCTTCACTATAAAGTATTTTTGCTCTATCAAGACCATACTTTCCCCTATACCGGATGACCTCTAAGATGGACATTATCCCATTTATACCAACAGCCTTTGGATACACTATGATGATGCTAAAATCCATGCAAAACAAACAAGCAAGACAAACAAAATCTCAGATTAGTCATATACAAAATAATTCATATATTTCAAATGGTCTTGAATATTTTATTCTAAGGCTTCACAGCATTTTGGAATTAAAGGGACAAATTTATTTTGCTATTATATTACATACCCTGTAATCGAACTTTAAAAACTAGCCTTCTCAATACATGGTCCTAATTTAGAGCACTAATTCCTTTTAAAATACTTTTCTAGAAATTGACCTATCATGATGCTTCTAGTGTCATATTAGCCATCAATCTAATAGCACAATGGTACATTTAAGGTTTCAACACTATAACATTCATGATGCAAAATTTTGATTTGTTTATTCATCTTAACTCAATTTTACTTTTTAGACATATTTTAGCCACTAGGCCAATAGCCAAATGGTGAGCTATAATCAATATAATTATAAGCTCATAATGATGGGATGATAAATATACTAAGTAATGAAGTTCACACCAGTTGAGATATAGACTTGAGAAAAATAAAGTGAGAGAAGGTTAGAAGCATTTCTCAATTGTGCTTAAACTTTGGGATTTTTTAGACTTTTGAGTATGTTAACTAAATTTGGCTTTTACAACTTATTATATGCATGTCTAAGATGACTTCTATCAATCCAATCCCTAAATCATTCCCTTTGCCTAGAAAGGATAGTCGAGGCACCCTAACCTAGGCTCATTGTAGGCTTAGCAGAATGAATTCGATCTGAGTGAGTACACTGTTCATGTTTATATGAACAAATCATGAAAGCAAGAGTAATGAACCCTGAGGGCTTGAGCTAACCAAATGGATTGTTAATCATGTCAGTTAATAACCCTATATATCCTAAAATAGGATCTATATCTCTCTCCACAAGGTACTTGACAAAGAGTCTAATACATATGCTAGTATAATGTGTGCCGGGAAAAACTCCAAAACTAGATCTTACTTTATAATCCTAGATAGATATATCAATTATTTTGCTTATTATTATAAGCAAGCGCAACATTAAATTTTTATTTAAGACTACACTGTGGTTAGTACACATATAGCAATATCATAACGATCAATCAATTAATCAAATAGCCACAATGATAAATGTTGAGGGGATTATATTTCAAAACCAACTAAAACCAGGAAAAATGAAAACTTAGATAACGTGTGACTAGTCTGAGGCCTGACTCTTTAATTCTACAATGGAGCATTATAATATATCAAGTATGAAACTTAATATATTAGAGCAAACAAGACTTTAAATTAGCATGGAGCCCGAATCGATTGAATGAATCATTTGTCTAAACCTTTCATACCAAAGTATAAGAGTGA